>CM033712.1:74204493-74354383 GCA_019671005.1 Hibiscus mutabilis | reverse complement strand
TTGGAATTATCTTTTGCAATTAATTTGAATAATTTTGGGATTTATCTTTTACCTCTTTACGGTTATTTTTAGGGTTTTAGGCTGCTATAAATACTCCTTTGGGCAAACTCAAAAATCATTCTCATTCTTAGCTTTGTTTTTACTTTTAAGGTTTTATAAAATTCTTTCTTTTCTTTAGTTCTTGCTTCAAGTTTTATTTATTTATTTTTCTTTTATAATGCTAAGTATGATTTTTTCCATAATCATACTTAGCTAAGTTTTCCATAGCCAAGGGCTAAAACAATGACTCAATTCCAATGTGAGGATTGAAAAGCACTTAAACAACTTCGGTTGTCTCTCTCAGTTTTCAAAGCTTAAATTCAAAATCAAAATGATTTCAAAACCAAAGATTGACGTTGGTCAGGATGTTGTTTTGGTTAAATTTGTGGGAGGAAGGACCGACTATTGAAGCACATTCGACTTCCTGGGAACACATTTAGCAAAATTGTTTGCTAAGAGGAAACTGAGATCGGAATCAGTTATTATTGAAACAACATAGTCCGAGTCGGCCTTACTTAAACATTTTTATCTACAACATTGTTGTTGATTAGGTCAATTTCCAAAACCGATATCAAAGATGGCACTTGGGTATTTGGTATACAAGGCATAGTTACATGGATTGATCCTTGTAGGCAAGTAACCTACGTGAATCTCAAAGTGAAAAATCCTTTTTCCGATGATCTGAGGAAACTGAGTCAAAGCAAAAGCCCGAGGCTAATCTTTACCAAATTGAATCCACTTCCCAAATTTTATCTACAACCGCTTATTTTTTACTTAATTCCATAAATCCCCACCATATTTAAATATTATTCCACTCTCTTGTTGGCTTACTGATCGAACAAACATAAATCAGGAAGTTCTCTTAGTCCCTGTGGGATCGACCCTTACTTCTCTTTTACTACGTTTGAATTCCTTTATTTATTATTTAAGAAGGAAGAATTATTTTGACGCGAAAACGACATGAGTCAAATTGTCGCGTTGCCAGGGACTTCGGCAACATTACTGATTATTTTTGATTGATTTATGACTAGAAGGAATTCGGGACAACAAGCAAATTATAACCCAGAGATCAAAGCATATGCCCGAAGACTACATGGCTAAACACTTCAGAAAAGGAAACAAAGACAGCGACAACAACAACTAAAACGTGATATAGAAATAGCATCTGAGGTAGAATCACATTTCGACCACACAACCGAAGAACCAGTTTCGATGGGAGACAATTACCAAACTATTTGACAACTGACTGCGGCCCCTGATGATAACCAGTCGATGTGCATAACATTCCTGAATGGCGAGACACCATTCGCTCTCAAGATAGGCTTAATACACCTTTTACCAACCTATCACAGTTTGCCAAGTGAAAATCCACATAAACATCTTAAGGAATTTCACATGGTCTGTCTAAGCACAAAACCACAGGGAGTCTCTGAAGATCAAATAAAACTTCGCATCTTTCCCTTTTCTCTAGCCGATATTGCTAAGGATTGGCTATTTGATTTACCCTCCAACTCGGTTTCAACCTGGAGTGACATGGCTCGCTTTTTTCTTGACAGGTTTTTTCCAGTAGCTAAGGCAAGCGAGCTAAGGCGAAGTATCGTGAGTATCCGACAAAAGGATACTGAATCTTTATATGACTAATGGGAATGTTTCAAAAAGCTATGCGCAAACTGTCCACAACACGAATTGTCTGAACAAATGCTTCTCTAGTATTTCTATGAAGGATTAACACCTATGGACATGAAAGTGGTGGACACAACAAGTGGAGCAGCTCTTGTTAACATGACTCCGACAGCGGCAAGAACGTTAATATCTACTATGACTGCTAAATCGCAACGATTCCACCCTTCAAGTGAACTATCTCGATGGGTTCACGAGGTAAGTATAGTTTCGCTAGAAAACAAAATTGATAAATTAGCTAATATTGTTCAATCTCTTGTTACATATAAAAGAATTGCAGCCAGGCTTTGCGGGATATGTACGAGCCCAGAGCATCCGACGGGCTGTTGTTTGATTATACAAGAAGAGGACAATGCACCAGTGAATGCCATAGGTAACTTTCCAGGACCTCCACAAAAACAATACAAGCCCAACGCCAACTCGTATAATCCAGGTTGGAAAAATCATTCGAACTTCAGTTATGCTCAAAATCAAAGGCAAAGTCAACCATATCAGTAGAGACAGCCCACTCAACAACAATATCAGCAACTGAAGTCATCATTGGAATCCATCGTTGAACGGTTGGCAATATCCCAAGAGAAGTTTCAAAACCGCATCGATGCCCACCTACAAGATTTGGACAAACAAATGACCCAGTTGGCTCAAACCGTGGGGAGATTAGAGTCGCAGGGAAGACTTCATTCTCAAACAGAGTCAAATCCGAGAGAGAATATTAGTGCTATCACCCTCCGAAGTGGAACCGTTGTCACACCTGAAGTCCAAGAAGAGAATGTCGCATGGTCCAAGAAAGGGAAGGAAACGCCAACCTCCGACGTCCAAGGTACGTCTTCATCGCCCCTAGATCCCCCTCCTCCTTCTCATGAAATCGCACCACCCTTCCCATCAATATTGATAAGGCGTGACAAGAGAGCCGAAGAGAAGGAAATCTTAGAGGTGTTCCAAAAAGTACAAGTCAATATACCTCTCTTAGAAGTAATCCTACAAGTGCCAAGGTATGCCCGATTTTTAAAGGAGCTTTGCACCACAAAGAGGAGACTAACTGGTTACGAGAAGGTAAATTTGGGAGAACATGTCTCAGCAGTATTTCAACAGAAGCTTCCACCAAAGATGAAGGACCAAGGTATGTTCGCTATACCTTGCAAAACAGGAAATGTTTTAATTAAACGTGCAATGCGTGACTTAGGAGCTTCAATTAATGTTATGCCTCTTTTTGTTTATAAAATGATTACTAATGAATATGATATTGTAAAATTTATAGCCCGAATAATTGAAGACCCTGAGAGATACTGTTAACAATGGAAAATGTTATCAAGGTGCATAAGTTCACAAGTGACTCAACGTTGGTTCTGTTTAGATGATTTCATGCTATGGTCTATTGAGGGGGGTTTTGTATGCCATTTGTTTTCTTGATGGGTGTTTTGTTTTGTTGCAACTTTGGTTTTTTTATTAGGCAATTTTGATTTTATTAATTTTAATCATACAACATAAACCTGATTGTAAGCCTCACTAAAAACCTTGTTGGCATTTTAATAAAAAGAAAACTCAAAGGGTGAAGGAAACTGAACACATTTATTCAACAATCATTCAAAATTTATACAAAATAAAATCAACAACCCACTAACAACATGTTTCTAAATTTAAGCAACAACCCATGAATAACTTCTCCTAAACTTAAGCAATACACAAATAACAAATGACTAAAAATAGAAGCTATCCTAAACACATCAACTAACACTCCTCCTTGCTTTAGGAACTGCAAACACCAAGTGTTGTTCTCAAAACTTCAAATTTACTTACTGGAAGCAGTTTGGTGAAGATATCTGGAAGTTGCTCCTCTATTTTGCAATGAACCAGTACAACATCACCTTCTTTTTGCACTTCTCTCAAAAAGAAAAGTTTAATGTTTAAATGCTTAGTCTTCCCATGAAACACTAGATTGTGGGAAATTACTATGGCAGCTTGATTATCAACGAAGACCTTTGTACTTTCTTCTTGTTCAAGATTAAGATCACATAATAATTTTCTCAACCACAAAGCTTGTTTAATAGTGGATACTGCTGCAATAAATTCTACTTTGGCAATGGGTTGAGCCACAATTTCTTGCTTCTTTGAGCTCTATGCGAAACCCCTGATCCAAAAGTGAAACAATAGCCTAAAGTACTCCTCATGTGATCAATGGAACCTCTCCAATCACTATCAGAGAAGCCAACAAGCTTGAACTCCTTGTTTATTGTGAATTTGACACCAAAATTACCCGTGCCTTTGATATAACGAACTATTCTCTTAGCAACTCCGAGATGAAATTTAGTGGCACAGTGCATAAATCGAGACAAAATGCTTACAGCGTTTAAAATATCAGGACGTGTTGCTCTAAGATACATCAAGCAACGAATTAAGCTTCTGAAATATCCTTCATCAACTGTATTAGCTCCATCTTCTTTGCAAATATTCTCCTTTTTGATTCATAGGAGTTCTTACTTCCTTGCATTCTTCAAACTTGAACTTTTTCAAGATTTATTTAGCATACTTCTTTTGGCAGATGAATACTTCATGCTCAACCTGTTTAATTTTCATTCTAGGGAAAAATGACATTAACCCAAGATTTGTCATCTCAAAAGCCTTCATCATCTCTTGCTTGAATTGCTCAAGCATTCGTGCATCATTTCCCATTAGCAAGAGATCGTCAACATAAAGTGAGACTATTAAAGCATCATTGTCATGATGTTTGACATAAAGAGTAGTCTCAGATAGACTTCTTTCAAAGCCCAAGCTCAACAAATGATCATCTATTTTGTAGTACCAAGCTCTCGGAGCTTGTTTCAGCCCATAGAGGGCTTTCTTGAGAAGAAACACCTTGTCTTCCTCTCCTTTCTTCACAAAACCTTCAAGCTGCTCAACATAAATTTCTTCCTGAAAATGCCATTTAAAAAAAGCTGATTTTACATCAAGTTGATACACTCTCCAACTCATTTGAGCCGCTACAACAAGTAGAAGTCTTATGGTGTGTCTAAACGAGGAACTGGTTCGAAGGTGTCTGAATAGTCCACGCCAAAAACTTGTGCATAGCCTTTGACTACAAGTCTTTGCTTTGTGCTTGTTGATTGAGCCATCGGTATTAAGCTTGGTTCTGTACACCCATTTGACTTCAATCATCTTTCTATCTTGGGGTTGATCAACCAACTCCTATTTTGTTTCTTCTCAGTCATGGACAACTCATCCTTCATTGCAGCCACCCATTTTCTGTCTTTCATTGCCATAACAAAATCTGCAGGTTCGCAAACAACTCTATTACATCCTGCATAGATATCAGTAAGCAATCTAGTACCCATTGTTGGAGCATCATCCACCAACTCATTCAACCAATTTTCATCTTTATCTGTGGTTGAAGCAGGTAACTTAAGCTTCAAATATGCAGTAGTTGGACCACTTTTCTCATCCCAATTCCACTCTTCATCTTCCATGAAATGAACATCTCTGTTTATAATATTTTTTCTCATTATGTGGTTGGAAAATTTTATAAGCTTTTGCAATATTGCTATAGCCGATAAAGACTCTTGGAAGTGCCCTTTTGTCTCTCTTGATCTATGGAACGTGAGTAAAGCACAAACAACCAAATATTTTGAGAAAATCCAAAGATGGTTTACGACCATACCAAACCTCTTAAGGTGTTTGATCCTTGACAGCTTTTGTGGGCAATCTATTCTGTAGGAAAACCACAGTATGAGTTGCCCCTGACCAGAACTTCTTGGGTAAATTCTTTTCACGTAGCATACATCTAGTCATTTCTAAGATGTATTTGTTTCGTATTTTACTAACTCCATTTTTTGTGGCAAATAAGGAGCTGTCAACTAATGCTCAATGCCAGCTTCTTCACAAAATGCATTGAAAATTTTCGACGTATACCCCTTTCCATTATCAGACCTCAATATTTGAATGTAATTGCCACTTTGATTTTCCACAATTCTTTTGATTTTTCAGAATGCCCCAACAATTTCTAACTTGAATTTTAAGAAGAAAACCCAACACATTCTTATAAAATAATCAATAAAAGTAGCATAATATCGATTACCTTCTAATGACGGAGTTCTTTGCGGTCTAGAAATGCCTGTGTGAACCAACTACAACTTACAAGTGGCTCTCCATGCAGTCTTTGGAAATGACTTTTTATTTTTCTTTCCAAACTAACAAGCCTTACATGTCAATATGTGATCATCAAATTCTGGAAGATCAATTTCCATGCTTTTGGACTCCATTTTCAATATCCCCTGATGATGATAGTGTATGACCCTTTTATGCCACACTATCATGATGCTTTCTTTGGCTAGAAAATTTGATTTCTCCTCCCACAAAGGGTTGAGGGAAAAACTTCTCCCTGCCATCTTAACTTCAAACTATCGCAACCCTTTTTTCAAAGAGAGCCTGATGTTTTATTAAAAAACAAAAACAACAGAGTCACCACCAATCTTTTAAAAGGTGTGAGTGGACCACCTAAAATTAATTTATTTTAATAAAACATTTTATTTTATTAAAACAACGATTTTATTCTGTGAAAAAAAAAACCAAAAACATGTTCGGGAATCGGTTACACATAGGGAAGGAATAGCACCCCCACAACACCCAAAAATTGGTACCTAGCTGATTACAAAAATGTTTTAATGTCAAAATTTGTAAGTTCACGAAAAATTTGATTTATTCGTCAATTTATGAATATGAATCTATTTTAACATTCTTACCATTCAAAAAATGAACTTCAATCATCGCCAACACTCATGGCGCTAACCCGTCATTTCCGTTTGACAAGACACTGCATTAATTAAGTTTCACTTTTTAATCGAACAAATAAAGAAGCAATTAGTTGGTTGAAGATTTTATTATTTATGTTAGTGATTAACCCTAAGAATTGTCTAAGTGAATTTTACTTATTGGGGTTCAAATGTAATTAGGTGTGTTTTATTAATTTTAGAGTAAAGAAGAGTTTTTTTATTTTTCAGCTCTAACTAGGACATTTAAGAACCTAGTCCTAAGGATTTTACCTATACTAAAAGTTAATTAAAAGATGAAATAAAACACAGTGAAAGATAAATGAAAAGATTAAATACATATGGGAAATAAATTAAAGGGTCTAATTAACAGTAAATAAATAATGTAAATAAATAGCATAAATAATAAAGGGCCCAATCAAATCTTCCAAATCCAGAAATATTTAAAGTTTTTGGATCAAACACCTTTTTACCAAGAACATTGTCATGTTCTTCACTTAAAAGATTAATTGGATCTTCTTAAACATAGAATCATTTCCCTAAACACGTTTTTTAAAATTGGACTCCCAAAATCCCAAGAGCACTTCCTTTATCTTTTTCTTTTAAAAATAAAACAAAACAAAAATGTAAATTATATAAAATAAATAGAAAATTAAACAATATACCTCAACAAAGGCTTCGAACTTTTATTGCTCAGAATCTCGAAACACAACTGCTTCTTATATGCTTCTATGAGTGTGGTAAATAGGGTGAGTGGTTGTAAGAAGATGAGTTATGAGTGAGTGAATGAGTGAAATTACAGTGGAATAAAACCTATTTATAGGCTTCAAAAACCCTAAAAATCCTAAAGTATATTCCCTTTTTATGCTTGGTATACATGGAAAGGAATCAAACCACATTCAATAAAATCCTAAAAAAATAGGGAAATATCTAAGCTTGATTTTAATTACAAATAATCAATCCATTTAAAATTTGTATTAAGATCAAAATCCCGTATTAAACCCATATATGATTTTCTACACTTGTTGTCTTCAGTAAAATAAGCATATCTTGAGCTCCCAACGTCCGATTGAGGCGTTTCAAGATGCATTGGAAAGGTAATTGAAAGATAGTCAATACTTAAGAAGACATCTTGGCCGGAAAACGCTTGAATCCTATCAAATATTTGTCATAAGTCTGCAGTGAGAAATCCTTAACTTTCCATGTTTTTATGATTATGCTCGATTTCTTGCCTTACTTGAATGATTCAAATTTCCCTTTGACTTTGGTTCGATTTACATTGATTTGGGATTTGTTTCCCCTTTTTCCATATTTGATGTGGTCTCTTCCCTTATTTTTTATGTCAAGCTAAAAATCAGTGACAACAACTGCCCCTTTTTGCTTATTCCTGTGAACAGGGATAGAGAAAAGAACAAAATGCACTGATTTTAGCCAATCACACTGCAAAATTGGTTGATGGACATCAAACCTTAGTTCCAATCTCCTCACGCTTGAACGGATAGGCAATTGTTGAAAATAAGGCCTTCATTCTCCTTGTGCCTGAACGGATAGGCATTATGCTAAAAATAAAGGTTCCATTCTCCCTACGCTCGAACGGATAGACGTTTTGCTAAAAAGCAAGGTTCCATTCTCCTTATGCCCGAATGAATAGGTAGCTTGCTAAAAAGCAAGGTTACATTCTCCTCATGCCTGAATGAATAGGCAGGTTCCATTCTCCTTATGCATGAACGGATATGCGGGTTCCTTTCTCTTTATGCCTGAACGGATAGGTGAGTTCCATTCTCCTTATGCCCAAACGGATAGGCGGGTTCCGTTCTCCTCATGCTAGAATGGGTAAGTGAGTTCCAATCTCCTTATGCCAAAAAGGATAGGCATGTTCCATTCTCTTGATGAATAGATAAGTAGGCTGAAAAATAAAGGTTCCATCATCCTCATGCTCGAATAGATAAGCGGGTTATATTCTCCTTATGCTCGAATAGATAAGCAGGTGCTGAAAAATAAAATTTCCATTCTCCTCATACTCTAATGGATAAGCGAGTTCTATTCTCCTCATGCTCGAATAGATAAGCAGGTTCTATTCTCCTCAAGACTGAATAGATAAGTGGGTTCTATTCTCCTCATGCCCGAATAGGTAGGCGGGTTCTATTCTCCTCAAGCCCGGATAGATTGGTAGGTTCTATTCTTCTCATGCCCGAATATATAGGCGGATTCTATTCTCCTCAAGTCCAAACAGATAGGCTAGTTCTATTCTTTTCATGCCCGAATAGATAGGTGGGTTCTATTCTCCTCATGCCCGAATAGATAGGAGCATTTCACACCTAACAAAATTTAACAAATGTTATGATTATGATGAGCATGCTCCTAGGGAAGCCTAACACATGAATGCATGTTTTTTTCTCTTTCGCCTTTTTCGTTTTTAAATTCTTTTTATCAGAAATGGTTTTTTCCTTGGGGTTTTCTCTTTGTATGTTTGCTTTCTTAGTCTAGATAGACCACCATTCCTTGCCATCATATTTCTTTGGTTCGTAGAAGACACATGATCTTTGCATATTGGCTCACTCAATCCAGTTATCTTGAACTTCCGATTTTGATGGATTGTCCTTCTATCCCCATATTCTTCAATACTCTTTTAGCCTTTGTCTAGGGAACGTAATCTCCAATATTCTCCTTGAAGCTTAGATGACTACTTCCATGTAGTTATACATCTACTTTCATGTCTTTAAAATTGTTATCATTATCATAGGAAATGGTTTAGAAATCATGATGCTTAAACAATGCCAAACACCCTTATGACTTCTTGTGGGCTCTCATATTCTTGCCCCTACAGGGTACCCTGATGCGCTTGCATGCAAAACTTTCCAGTAAAGCTTAATTCTACCTTGAATATCTTCGAATGATATTGTCGTCTTCTTTTCTCCCTCTTACGCCTATCAACGCTGAGGGCCTTAAATCCTTGGCCAACATAAACTGCCCTAATCCGATGGCATGATTTGCTTATCAGGTGTAATTTCAATGAAAGATGCCTACTACACCATGATATATATATATATATATATAATCGAATATGATGCCCCTGATATCAAGTTCATGAGTGTCTCCGACTCAATCTTCCAGTGATTACTTTAAGCATAGCTTAAGTCTTTTTTGAATGTTGCAGCGATATTTCGAAGTTGTGAAATTTCTCTCAGACCACTCAGTTCATCCTTATGATTATTGCATTACTTGATCCATTTGAAAACAACTCCTTTTTAGTTCTCATAATTCTTCTCCATTCAAAAATGTTTTCACGCTTCTTAGACTTGCTTAACCAAGAGAGTGCACAAATATCTTTCTAAGAATAGAATTCTACGAGTGCATGTGTGCGTTTCTGATTGCAACTAGCCACTCTTTATCAGTTTTTTTTCTTTTTTGACCTCCTCAAGATTTCATTTCATTAACTTGTTTGACTTTGTCAGGATTTGAAAATCACTCGTAAAGATAGGGCATTGAGCTGATAGAGCATTGATATCTCATTATATACTCAGCCTCACGGCTACAACGGAGTGCCCTCGAAGTTTTATTTTTACTGGTCATTTTTACTTATCTCGGGATTTCATCTCAATAGATATTTGAATTTTTCTGGATTTGAAAATCATTCATGAAGCCAATGTATAAAATAGGTGGAGCATTGCTTCCTTGTTAGATATTCAACATTATAGCTTCAACGGAATGCCCCTGAGATATTCTTTGAGCTACTAGTTACAATCGATGTGTCTTTAGAGGGTATAGAAGACTATCATTAGAGTTTCAGTTTCCAGCAATTCTCCTTGGTCAAACTCGCCTAGTTAATGATTATACATTTATGAATTTCCAAGATTTTCTCATCATCGAACGTCATCAAAGGCGTAGCAATATTCTTTTTCTTGCTTTGTCGACCTGAGAAGTCTGAGAAGCAAATCACACTGCATCATTTTTGCAACAATCAATTGATCTCTACATTGGAATCAATGCCATAACATGCAATTGATATCCGAGGACCGACAAGGGTTGGATCATATTTACATATATTCAAGGTTTCATGGTCAAGGACACATCCTTCATTGAAATGAAAAATCTATAGACCCGCCATGGATGCCCCTACAGAAAGATCCTTGTTGTTCTAGGCAAACCGGACCTCAAGTAGATGTGTCCCACTAAGCTTGCGTACTCTTGTGGTTTTAGTTCAACAACCATTACTCATATATCATGCTTATGCGAGGCTTTTGCTATTTTTAGATTTTCCCAATTTTATCATAATTAGTCCTTTTATTATGTGTGTATGTATGCAATGACCACAACATAAATTAATGCAAAAAATAATCAAACAAAAATGCAAATGCATGAATGCAAGCGAACGGTCATTGATTCCATTAAAGTATTGCTCTAGAAGTAGCTTTCATTGGATGAAAAATGCCCTTATTACGAAAGGTTAAAGATATATTTTACGAATACATCTCAGCCTGAGCACCCAGTTCCTTTATTTCTTCGATTTGTCTTTGGAGCCTTAGTCCCAGTTCCTTTATTTTAGAGACGATGTTAATTTATCGAATATTAATTTATAGAAATTCTACCGTATATCTAAAGATCTCTGATTTTGAGTTCGAATTATTTTAATTTAGACTATTTTGAATTTTAGTAAATATAATGATTGATTGAAATTAGCAACGACATTCAACTGTCACCAATGGTGCATATGTTGCATCTTGAAATAAACCAACATTTTGAAATATATGAGTTATATTTTGGTGCACAACATGCATAGAAAAAATACATAACCCTTCATGTTTAATTAAAAATCTAAAATTTAAATCTCTAGCCTTAAAACCCTAAATCTTATATTCTAAACCATACAACCTAAACTATAAACTAAACACATAAACCCTAAATTTAACAAGCTTGTGTATATCAAAGTATTTTCTTTGGCTCAACAAATAAAATTTTATTAGAAAGGGGAACAAATATTCCTCAAACTTACATTGTGTGCCTCATTAAAAATCTCCCTATGCATAAATAGAGAAAACGAGTACAACACAAGTAAGAAAAAACCAAACCAAGACAAAAGTCAACACACTACAACACAAACAAAGCAAATAAACCATATCAAACCCAACGACAAAATCACCTTAAACTCAAATAATGCCACACCACCATGTAAAACGCAATCTGCCACTAACAAATAAATTCAAACTTTTGATTTCTCCAGGGTATTAACATCTCGAGTCTATTGCATACCTTCTTGCGCTAAAGCAATCATGTGAACGCGGAGCATGCAAAAAGACTAATGCGAGTCTATTGCATACCTTCTTGCGCTGTCAACAACAGTATTTTGCGTTTTTCTAAGAACAACTTTAATATCCAGGAAATCCAAAGAAACAACAGATTATTTTGAGATCTTTTAGTGAAGCTAAATGTAAAACTTTCGCCACAGTTACTTGTGAAATATAATGAATAAACTTCCTTCTCTCCAACTTATCAGAGAAAAGAATCAGAATAGACTTATCACATTTTTTTTCGATTCAACGAACCTAAATAGTAATTTTATTAATTTAAAGAGGTTTTAATTAATTTAAAGAGGTGCAAATTAATATATAAATTAATAATTTATTAATTTAAAGAGATTTTTTTTCGATTCAACAAACTTACATTATTCTTCATGAATAAAACATATACATTATACATACCCCTAAAAACAAAGTTTGTTGTAGTACGTAGTATTAGTTAAAACATAATGCAAGTTCATGTATGGTAAGGAAATCAACCACTATATAAACAATATCAAGCATTCCTAAAAACCAACAAGCTATGGCATCACATCTAAAAAGCGTCCAAAAATCAACCATGACAGATCAAATACGTAAAGTACTATATGAATATAAGAATTATATTTTGCTAAGTTATCATAGTTATATTTATAATTTTATAGAGTTAATAATTTATAATATTGAAGGGACCATAGATTTTAACAAGGGCCTTCTGAAAAAATATTTTTTTATTAATTTATCAAAATTATTAATTTAGACCTTAGGCCCAAGTTGAGACCAAAAAAATATTATTTTATAAAGGTTATTAATTTATAGAGGTTCTACTATATATATAAGGATCTCTGATTTTGAGTTCGAATTATTTTGAATTTAGATTATTTTCGATTTGAGTAAATGTAATGAATGATTGAAATTAGCAACTTCATTTAACTGTCACGAATGGTGCATATGTTGCATCTTGAAATAAGCCAACATTTAAAAAAATATATGAGTTATATTTTGGTGCACAACATGTGTAGAAAAAATACATAACCCTTCATATTTAAATAAAAATCTAAATCACTAGCCTTTAACCCCTAAATCTTATATTCTAAATCATACAACATAAACCTCTAAACCGTAAATTAAACTCATAAACCATAAAATTAACAAGCTTGTGTATCAAAGTATTTTTCATAATATAAGTTATAATTTAGTATACGATACGTACAACAAAAATTTACACAACCCTTATCATTTAAACTATAAGATCTAAAAAATCTATATCCTTAACCTTAAAACCATAAATCCTATAGTGTAAAGCTTAAATCTTATTTCATATACAAAGATTATTATCCTACACACCGACGACGGAATAAAACTATTCCACAAGTGGGGTTATTTTAGGGTTATGGATTAAGTTTTGGGTTTAGAATTTAAGGATTTGAATTACGACTTATGATTTATGGTTTTAACAATCCTGGAATCAGTTCTAAAGACTCCACCACATCCAGCATTACCATCCTTTGCAAAACCATCCACACTAAATTTTACTTGCCCAGCATTTGGTGGTATCCGATTCGAAACTGGATACCCAAATCCTTACAGTTATCTCTTACGTTGAGGAATATTCCATGAATCTCCATATGATCCTTACATTGAGGAAATAAGGATCACAACCCTTTTATTTATTTATCTACTTTCTAATACATGAAAGTTGATGCACAGAGCTATATATATTTATATTACACAGCATTCATCTGTTTAACTAAATATAGTGTTTTATTAGCTAACACATACCAATGGTGGCGCATGGGGTTTGAACTTGTCATTGTCTTTTTTTAGATAACAATTTGTTTTGTTTGTTTGACAAATAATATTTAGTGGATGTAATTGCCAAGTGTAGTTTACTTGGCTTTAAGAATGATAATTGCCAAGTGTAGTTTACTTGGCTTTAAGAATATAAGCAGTTTATTTGGCTACTATTTTATCTTTAATTATGCCTTTAATGATTAGTTCATGTTGCTGATCTTGATGTTTTTGTGCGTTTTCTATGCAGGACTACAAATTGCACTTAAAATATAACATTCTGCAGTTTTATTTTCTAGAATCAAGGCTGGGCTAGTGGGCATGAAGCGTCTAACGTGGCATCCAGTCAGCGGCTTCTAGAAGGTCCAGTCAGCAACTTCTAGTAGGTCTAGTCAGCGAGGACGGATGAGCAGTTCAGCTGCATTTAAAATTCAAATTAGAAATTAGTTTTTATTTTTAGGATTTAATTTGAATATTTTCAAGAATTATCTTTTATCATTTCTAGGTTATTTTTTGGGTTTTAGAAAACTATAAATACCCATGGGGTAAGCTAGAAATTCATCTCTCATTCTTAGTTTTGTTCTTACTTTTGAAGTTTTATAAAATTCTCTTTTCTTACGTTCTAGTTTTTAAGTTTTTTATTTATTTTTAAAATGCTAAGTATGATTTCTACCATAATTATGCTTAGCTAATTTTCCAATTAGCCAAAGTATAAAGCGATGCCTCAATTCATTTTGTGAGAATTGAAAAGCACTTAATATCTTCGGATAACATTCTCAATTTTCTAAAAACTTAGATTGACAATCAACCTTTTTTTTAAATCTTTACACTTTCATCTCAAAAAGCGTGCGTTGGTTTGAATGTTGTTCTGATTTAAAGTTGGGAGGAATGACCGGCTTGTAGCATATTCGACTTCCTATGAACACACTTAGCGAAGGATTTGCTAAAGGAAATTGAGATCGGATTTGATTCTCATCGAGACAACATAATCTGAGTCAGACTTTTCTAACAATTAACTACATTGGCGCTAGCGACGATAGTTGTAGCTAGTCCAAGTAAGAACCGAATTTCAAAGATTGTCTTTGGAGTGTTGGTTACAAAGGTGAAAAGTAAGTTACAAGGGTTGGGCCTTGTAGGCTGTAACCGGCGTGTATCCAGTGTAAAATCTTTTTCGATGATCAGTTCGAATTTGAGGCTAAGCTAAGCCTGAGGCTATTTTCTTAAATTGATTTAATTCTTGAAATTTACTTCCATCATTTTCGTTTTTACTCTATATTTATTTTTTAGCTCTCTCGATCAACCCCCCCAATTTACTTTATTTTCTCATAATAGTCAGAATCAAAACCTCCAGATATCATAAGATCCTTAGTCATGTGGATCAGCCCTTCTTCTCTATTACTACATTATTTATTTATTTATTTTATTTAAGATTAAGGCATATTTATTTGACAAATATAACGCTTGTCAAATTGGGGTCGTTGCTGGAGACTTCGGCAAAGTTACTGATATAGTTTGTTTTGATTTATGACTAGGAAGAATCTGGACAAACTAGCAGATTTTAAACCGGAGATTGAAGCATTAGCCCGAAGACTACATGCACAAATGCTTCAGGAAAGAAGATAACGACAACAACAATCTGAACCAGATATAGAAACACCCTCTGACGCTGAAACATACTTTGAATTCGACAATGAAGCGTCGTTTCCGATGGCAGATGAAGACCAAACTATTTGAGAACTTGCCGCGGCACCTCAAGAGCAAAAATCGTTGTGCATAACATTCTCGAATGGAGAAACACCATTCGCACTTAAGATGGGTCTAATCTATCTTTTGCCGACCATTCATGGTTTGCCTAGTGAAAACCCGCACAAACATCTCAAGGAATTTCATATGGTTTGTTTAAGCACGAAACCACATGGAGTATCCGAAGACCAAATTAAACTCCACGCTTTCCCTTTTTCCTTAGCCGATTTGGCTAAGGATTGGTTATTTGATTTACCATCTAATTCGGTTACTACATGGACTGATATGACTCGACTTTTTCTTAATAGGTTTTCCCTGCAGCCAAAGCGAGTGAACTAAGGCGAAGCACCTTAGAAATTCGAAAAAAAGATGTTGAATCATTATACGACTTCTTTAGAAAATAAAATTGATAAGTTAGCTGATATAGTTCAATCTCTTGTTGCAGGCAAAATAGGTATAACTAGACTTTGCGGAATTTGCACAAAGCCAGACCACCCTACGGATTACTGTCCAATATTATAAGAAAATGTTGCCACACAAGTAAATGCAGTAGGTAATTTTCCAGGACCTCCCCAAAGGCCACACAACCCTCATGCCAACACATATAGTCCAGGGTGGAAGGACCATCTAAACTTTAACTATAGATCAAATCCCAGACCAAATCAAGCTTATCAACCATCTGCACCACAACAATGTTAACTGCAAAAACCGTCGTTTGAGTCAATTGTCGAACGTTTGGCGCTATCCCAGGAAAAGTTTCAACTAAAGACCGAAGCACACTTTCAAGAGTTAGATAAGCAAATGATTCAACTGGCTCAGGCTGTAAGTCGTTTAGAATCCAAAGGGAAGCTGTTGTCGCAAACTGAGGTAAACCCATGAGAAAACGTTAGTGCAATCACCCTTTGGAGCGACACTGTTATCGCACCACCAGTCCCAGAGGATGTTGCTGCAGAATCCTAGAAAGAAGACGAATCAAGATCCTAGAGGGAGAAGGAAGAAGTTGACGCAATAACCTAGAGGAAAAAGAAGGATGAACCGCAAACTCCTCCCACGCCATCTCCCTATGCCACGCCACCTCCCTTTCCATTGAGATTGGTTAAACACGACAAACAAGCCAAGGAAAAAAAGATACTTGATGTTTTTCGAAAGGTAGAGATAAACATACCTCTTCTTGAGGTAATCCAAAAAGTTCAGAGATACGCCAGATTCTTGAAAGACCTTTGAACAACCAAAAGGAGACTTACCGGTAATGAAAAGGTAAACTTGGGTGAAAACGTATCAGCTGTTTTTCAACGTAGGCTTCCACCTAAGCTAAACGTAGGCTTCCACCTAAGCTAAAAGACCAAGGTATGCTTGCTATTCCTTGTAAAATTGGTAAAGTAGGAATTAAACGTGCTATGTGTGATCTTGGTGCTTCTATAAATGTTATGCCGCTTTCTGTTTACAATTTACTTAGTCCAGAACCTTTGAAGAAGACAAGAGTGACAATCCAACTCACCGGTATATCCTTTATCTGTCTCAAATGACTCCTAGAGAATGTGTTGGTTAACGTAAATGATTTAATATTTCTGGTAGATTTCTATGTGATCGACATGGAAAATGGATGAACCAATACCTCATCTAAAATCCTTCATGGTCGCCTCTTCCTGAGCACGACACATACTAAAATTAATTTAGGAGTGGCATTCTTACCATGGAATTTGATGATGAGGTTGTTAAGTTTGACGTTTACAAAGCAATGTGATATCCAAATAATTTTGCGAGTATACATTTTATTGATTTTATTGAGCTTGTCGTTGAAGAGTTTATAGAATCTAACTTTGTTGATAATCTATGCAGGGAAATGGAAGATCACAGTAAAGAAATTAAGGAGTTGGAAAATATTTCATTAGTTGATTTAGATTTGCGCTTTACTCCTTCACAAACTAAAATGTCACCTTCCATCTTGCAAGCACCAAATTTAGAGTTAAAATTACCATCAGATAAATTAAAGAGTAAAGAAGATATTTTGTCAGAAAAAAATAAAGGAACTCCATGATCAAAAAATTTCTCATAGGGATCAGTTGGATAAAGCGCATGAATTGGAGGAAGTATTTGTCGCAGTACCTGTAGTTTGAATCAGGTCATCGAGCTAACGACGTTAAATAAAATGCTAAATGGGAGGCAACTCATTTTATTCTATTTTTCGTTTGTTTAATTTCTATTCGTTTTAAATTTTGTTTTATTTATTTTGGTATTAGATTTATTTTATTTGAATTTTTAGGTACCTCAAATATTTTGAATCGAACTTTAACAGAGTCAATTACGGTATTCTTGGTCGAACAGAGCATAATTTCCGGTCCATGGAAATATTTTACGCGTGGATCAGTAATGGAAAAACCATTTATTAAACGGTGCACATTAGCAAACCCTTCCCCCACTTAGGCACAGGCTAGCGTAACCCATTTCCCCTAATTTGCCGAACCTCCCAAATCACCCAAAATTTTCATTATCTTTTCCCTTTTCTTATTAGCTAGCCAAGTTCCCTTCCCCAAATTTACAGATCCAAAATCTCGCATACCTCAGCCACCCACTATTCGCAACACCCCCAACCAGATCAAGCCCTCTTTCGCACCTCCCTACCTTCCCTATCCTTCAACCACTCAGCCTTCATTTAATGCCCAAATTGAAACCCCTTTCACGCTACCATCATCCGACAACCTATCATCCGCACGAAACTGCTGCACAAGACACCCACGTACTGGATGAACCCGCATCGCCTGAAGTTCATTGTGATCGCCAGCAATAGCTGTGTGACGCCCTTGAACCAGACCCAATGCCACTGTCATTAAACACGGGGAGTGTCTCTGTTCCTTCTCTTGTACTTCAATTTTCATATTGGGACAATATGCTTTAAGTGATGGGGTTGAGATTTGCATCACTTTTTCTCTCGCTTATTTATATATTTTGATTTGAGTTGTCTTGGTTGATGTTTGAGATGTTTTGTTATCAATCCTGACTTTTTCCGTATTTCATTAATTACCTTATGAGTTTATGATCACATTTTTATCAGATTTAGGAAGCATGTTAGTAAAATGGCAAGATTGGGTTTTTTTCGTTAAATTTTGCTTGATGTTCCATGAGTTCATTGGTTGATATGTTTCTTGATTCAATGCACAATGCACCTCCTTGTGAAATTTGAGCCTAAGCAATCATACTTTTTATTCTTTCTCATGTTCTTGATTGAGTGTGCCGGATTAATTTTGATGTTCTAGAACTTGTAATTAAATACATGTCAAGACTACATGTTGAACTGGATGCTTTAATATGATTAGGGCACTTAGGATTAACCCACTTCTCTGCCCAAATTGCCTACCCATTTATATCCATTAGTGAACCAATTTTGTGCCTTTACCTTTTTTTCTTTGTTTTTACCCCATTACTAAATTGAAGCCTCTTTTATTTTTACCCTCTTTTGATACCCATGTCAAGACAAAGATCGATTTGTTCCATGAAAAAGTTCGAAAAGGAAAACAAAGAAGATCAAAGAAGCATTCGAACAAAAGAAAAAAGAATCTGGTTCCAATAAGTGTTCGAACAGAACAGAAAAAAACAACAGAAAAATAGCAAGGGAAACTCGAAAAAAGGGAGAAAAAGTTAGTTGATTGCTTACGCTCCTTCAAAGTTGTTTATTTTATTGAATTTCGTGGCTTGAAATTCTTTTAGCATCTCTTGTCTTGACATTTAAACCTACTTTTCAGCCTTATCCCTACCCCAACCTAAGCCCCATTACAACCTTATTAAAGACCCTTTGATTAATACATCATGTTCATTCTAAGTAGTGGCGACTTGATTTTCGTACAAGCCTGTGGTAATGTCTTTCTTAATCTTGGCTTTGAGCATTTCCTTTACCCAAAATACATTAAGCGATAATGAGTGAACTCTTGTGAGGTATTGAATCTTGTTACGTTGAAATTAATGGATAACTACAATGTCTCGGCTTTTGCTTAAACTTGTTACTAGTTGAGCCTATTTTCTTGATTGTCACCTTGTTTTCGATAATTGATGTGATCATTAATTCATTTGGCATTCCTTGACATATTGTGGGGTGACAAATTGGTAACTTAAGATTTCTTTTATTTGACTAAGGCATGCTTGAGGACAAACATTGAATAAGTGAGGGGAGATTTGATAAGTAGTTTATTTGGATATTATTTTATCTCTAATTATGCCTTTAATGGTTAGTTCATGTTGCTGATCTAGATGTTTTTGTGCGTTTTCTATGCAGCACTACAATTCTGGAAATTGCACTTAAAAGACAACATTCTGCAGTTTTATTTTCTAGAATCAAGGCTGGGCTAGTGGGCATGGATCTGGGCATGAAGCATCTAACATGGCATCCAGTCAGCGACTTCTAGAAGGTCCAGTCAGCAACTTCTAGAGGTATAATCAACGAAGACGGATGAGCGGGTCAGTTGTATTTAAAATTCAAATTAGAAATTATCTTTTGTTTTTAGGATTTAATTTGAATATTTTCAAGAATTATCTTTTATCATTTCTGGGTTAATTTTAGGGTTTTAGAAAACTGTAAATACCCGTCGGGGTAAGCTAGAAAATCATCTTTCATTCTTAGTTTTGTTCTTGTTTTTGAAGTTTTAGAAATTTTCATTTTCTTTACGTTCTTGTTTTTAAGTTTTTATTTATTTTTAAAATACTAAGTATGATTTCTACCATAACCATGCTTAGCTAATTTCCCAATTAGCCAAAGGCTTAAAGCGATGCCTCAATTCATTTTGTGAGAATTAAAAAGCACTTAGTATCTTCGGATAACATTCTCAATTTTCTGAAAACTTAGATCGACAATCAGCCTTTCTTTTAAAAATCTTTACACTTTCATCTCAAAAAGCGCGTGTTGGTTTGAATGTTGTTCTGATTTAAAGTTGGGAGGAAAGACTAGCTTGTAGCATATGCGACTTCCTATGAACACATTTAGCGATGGATTCGCTAAGGGAAATTGAGATCTGATTCGATTCTCATCAAGACAACATAATTCGAGTCGGACTTTTCTAACACTTAACTACATTGGCGCTAGCAACGATACTTGTGGCTAGTCCAAGTAAGAACCGAATTCCAAAGATTGCCTTTGGAGTGCTGGTTACAAAGGTGAAAAGTAAGTTACAAGGGTTGGGGATTGTAGACTGTAACTGGTGTGTATCCGGTGTAAAATCTTTTTTGATGATCAGTTCGAATTTGAGGCTAAGCTAAGCCTGAGACTATTTTATTAATTTGATTTAATTCTTGCAATTTATTTCCATCATTCTCGCTTTTACTCTACATTTATTTTCTAGCTCTCTCGACCAAACCCCCCATTTACTTTATTTTCTCGTAACAGTCAAAATCAAAACCTCCAGATATCAGAAGCTCCTGAGTCCCTGCAGATCGACCATTCTTCTCTATTACTACGTTATTGATTTATTTGTTTTATTTAATATTAAGGCATATTTATTTGACAAATACGACGCTTGTGAAAGAATAACGGTCCACATGGGTTTGAAGTTATCTATTTGAAAGAATATATCTAATTAAACGACATAGCATCAATAATCGCACTAATTTTGACATCTTTTTTAAATCCATCAATTTAGTCCTTGTAGTTGTCCAAAATCTGCAATGATGCTTCTTATTCTGGTGAAGATGTTTATTTTCCAGTCATGGTGAGAGAATTCGATTTCTCATTCTGGTCTCTTTCAGACGAGGATGAGCAGTGGCGCATCCAGAAACCTTTTTGAGATTGAGCACTAGTCAAAATATTTTTGAAGCAGGGCACAAGTTATAAAAATCTCAAAATTTGAGGACGGACACAAATCATAAAATTTAAGGACTGATTTATAAAAATTAAGAAAATTAAAGAGAAATGTGTGAACTTTAAAAAGTTCAGGGTAGGCCTGTGCCCACCTAATCATACATGTGGCTCCGCCATTGAGGATGAGCTATCCTTTAAAGGTCTTCCGATGCCTAATAGGGAGATGGTGTTATTTATGCTTAATATATATGCTTGTGTCTGTTCAGAATCCACTAGTGCCTGGCCTACTTTCCCTTGTGGATTCTAAGGACCCTCTATTAGTTATCCCTCTAGTGTTGCACAAGAGTTTGTGTTCAATGCTGGATGTCGGATTTTTTATCGCAGGCGAAGTCCACTTACTCCTGATACTAAACAAGCTTTGATATGCACACGAGATTGGTTATGGACGCAATCTGATGGTGCATGCATTGTTCAATTTCAACAATCAGCTCATCCTATTCCAGTATCGAGACTAACCAGCCACTCATACTTACAACGTAAGTTGCAAGATGTGAAATGATTTTACCCAGCTGTCGTGCCCAAGATAAACTAAAAATGTGTTGAAGCTGTTATCACCGCCACGCTTTTAACATAGAATGCCTTTGCAAAGCCACTAAAAACACTTAGAATCGGATTCCATCGTCAACGTAGCCTTTCCTACCCAGTTAGCCTCCACAAACACATCCAAATCTATTTTAATTGCAACAAGTAACAACTTCAGCAAAATCAGATCCCAAGCCCAACGTCAGACCTGAAAATAATACTTGAATAACACCCTCGTTTTTGCGAAGCATTCCACCACACCCTGATTTTCCATTCTTTGCCTCACCATCAACATTGAACTTCACAACACCAATCGACGGGGAGGCCAAACCGAGCAAGAAGCTTCGCCTTTGAAACAGTCCTTCAAACATGATTTTGGGTTATCACACCAGTCATCTATCTCTGAAAACATGTCACCCTTCGTTGCTATAACCTTTGAGTAGAAGACTAGGTCTTTAATATTTATAGATTTTTCTTTGAGGTATTATGTCCCATAAGCAAGATAAGGAGTTTAAATCCCAACGTTGTAAATGAAATAAATTGAGTTGGGAGGATCGCCTCATAATGGGCTTCGGTAGTATCCAATTTGAATTAATTGGCCAATGGGCTATATACCGGTAGTTGTACAAAATTTTTGTCTTGCTTTGCTTTTTTTCCCTTTAATTTAGAAGTAAAAATGTAGCATTGTATTTGAATGTAAAATTACAACGTAATTTTTGAACAAGAATGAACTTTCACAAGCATTAACAAAATTTTAAGCCCTGCTTTGTGATATTACATTATTATTCACTGAAAATGATTCCCTTCGTATGCATGTGTGTTTTTTTATTTGCTAAGCAGTAGATTTTATTAATAATTTTATTGACATAGTTGGGAGCTTCATTAAAAACCTCCTAGTCCTAGATGGAGGAAAAGAGTACACCCCAACTATGCATTTACAAATTCAAGGTTACATCTCAAAATCACCAACTTCTTGCTCCAAAAAGGGGAGCAGTGTTTATCCTAGACTCACCAAATTACCACCAAGCTTTGAATAATTCGCTTTGATGCATTCCAATTTTTGCAAGATTATTCGCCAATCCATTTCTATCTTTGGGGACATACTCGGACTTTACCAATTTTACTCTTCTTTTAAGTTTATCAATATCCTCAAAGAGCTTCCATCAACGCCAAGGTTTGATAAGGGGATTCTCGATCCAGTTCAAGGCAACTTATAATTTTATTAGCTCTAATAAGTTCATTAGCACTAATAAGTTTACTGCCTTGGTCAATCTTGAACCTAAAGGGATGAGTAGACAACCTAGAGCAGCTTCTAAAGGTGTTGCAAATATATTGCAGAAGATGAAGGCTAAGAAGGACCACAATGAGAAGGTGAAGCATAAAAATGAGGTTCCTGTAGTGGCAGGAGGAGGTAATTGTTCTATCCTTTCCCAATGGCTATATGCTTTTGGAATATTAGAGGATTTAACACTCCTCTAAAATAGATCAAGGTTGAACATAGGCTTGCAAAATATGATGTAGATATCCTTTGCCTTATGGAAACTAGAGCGAGACATCATAATGTTTCTAGGATTAGTGCTCAGTTTGATGATGAGTGGCACTATTGTTCCAATTATGACCATATCAATAATGGTTGTATTTGGATTTTTTGGAAGAAGCATCTTAACCTCTCCAATTTACAAGCAGCTGATCAAACAATGACTGTGACTGGAAATTTTAATGGATAATAGCTTCATATTACTGTTGTGTATGGTAGTAACAATGGTATTATTAGAAAAGCTCTCTGGAGGCAACTTAAGAAGATTGCATATTTGGTTGGTTCTTCTCCTTGGATCATTGGAAGAGATTTTAATATCATTGTTGATGTCTCTAAAAGTTCTAATGCTGAGACTTTTGGCACCATCAACTCTGCTGAAATGGAGGATTTGAGAAACTGTATGGAGGAGTTGGTCCTTATAGATCATCCTTATTGTGGTCCCTTGTATACATGGTTTAATAAGCAAGATGAGAATTTTTTGGCTCGAAAACTTGATAGAGTTCTCACAAATAGCTCTTGGATTCAGGATATTGCTAGTTCTGATGTTTAATTTATGGCTCCTAGAGTGTTAGAACTTTGTCTTGCTTTATTTTGGACATCCAGGGAAGTTCCTGCAAACAAGCTCAAACCTATGAAGTATTTTAATTTCGGGTCTCTTCACCCGGACTGCCTTGACACAATTTAGAGTTCTTGGCTGGAAGAGATTACTGGTGATCCTATGCAAATTTTGTTTGCTAAGTTGAAGAGACTAAAACCAAAACTGAAGCAGTTTAACAAGGATCATTTTGCTGATATTTCAAGGAAAGTTACTGAAAACAGAGAATAGTTGGCTCTTAAACAACTTCAGAATTTGTCACAGTTGGCTCAGAGAGATTTGATTGGGGGACAATCATTGCAAAATGAACTTCTTGAGCTAGAAACTGCTGAGACTTAGTTCTATAAGCAAAAGGCCAAAGTTCAATGGATTCAAGAGGGGGACTTGGGCACTAAAATTTTCCATTCTACGGTACTCACAAGGAAGAAAAGGAACACAATAAGGATGAAGAAAGATGAACTGATATTGGGTCTTTTAATTACAGTTTATTCAATTAAGTAATTACTGTATTTTGAGGTTAAGTTTATTATCGAAACGCTGTCGTTCCTATGTCTTTAAACGGGGAAAAAATTAGGTCAGTTTGAGTAGGCCTGCTTTTGAGCATTGTTATCTATTGTCTTCACCTCTTTTCTTCTCTGGAAATACAAATATCCATCTTACCTCAGTTTAAGCCATTAATTCTCCCATAGTTCATCTGATTCTGTGAATCCATTTACCATCAAAGGTATTAGAGCCACAAGACCTGGCCATGGTTGACGGGGTACAAACACGATCTCAGCAAGAATCGTCTAAAATGCAAGCTGATTTCAAGGAGTTAGAAAAACGATTGGAAGAGAAAATCGAGAAATCCATCACTAACAAGGTACAAGAACTCTGGGTTGAGGTCACTGGTGTCCGTTCTGAAATTCGAGATGTGAAAAATCTTCTTCAGAAACTGTTAGGACAAGTTGGTTCATCGATTAGAATTATTGGGGTGACTTCATCTTCTGGGAGGAAACTAGAGGTTACGGAACCGACAGGAGATGAAGTGGTGCTTGTTGGGGATTCCAATCAGAGGGGTTACATACTCAAATGCCCAATTTTTGATGGTCTAATTTTTGAGATTGGTGGTCAAAGCTCGAACAATTTTTTGTGGCTGAAGAAGTTCCTGAAGTTTCCAAATTCAAGCTCGTTATGCTTCATTTGGAAGGAGATGCGCTGCAGTGGCATCATTTCGTAGTGCGTAATAATGGAGGAATAGATAAGCTGCAATGGGGAGTGTATCTCAAATCGATGAAGGACCGATTTGCTCCGAAAGGTTTGGAAGATTCGAAAGGGGATTTAGTAACTCTTTATCAAGTGGCTTCGGTAGAACAATATTACTCAGAATTTGTAAGTCTTTTAAATCAGGTTCAGCTTTCGAATGAGTATGCCCTTAGTATCTTTATTAAGAATCTGAAACAAGAGATTGGACAGTATATCGGATTATTTCAACCTCAGGACCTACAGAATGCTTTCCGTTTAGCTTTACATTTTGAACGGATTATTTTTAAGAAAGGAAGTCCTAGTTATTTTTAAGAGATTGGTTACCTTCATGCAAAAATGGTATGAAACATATCCAAGTTTCAAGTCCAGAGATCTGTACTTGGCAGGATCAAGTTATGCAGGTTCAATAAACTTGTTCTCAGGACATTACGTACCCAATTTGGCTAATGCTTTACTTGATGACAACAAGCAATCCAAGGAATTGAAATTCAACGTCAAAGGAATTGCTGTAAGTATATAATTCTATTCTATCTGAATCACCATTTTCAAGTATTTATTTGCTTATGAATACTGTTTTCAACAGCTGGGGAACCCAATGCTCCGTAGAAAGCTCGACCTTCTAGCAAGATACGTTTTCTTCCGCACTCTAAGGCTGGTTGACTCTGGGACCTACGGCGAAGCCAAGAAGGATTGCAATACCATTGACGAAAATAATTACTTTTCCAAATTCCAAGCCAACTGGACTTACACTTGCCAATTGTTTTTGAATTATACCCGTCTCATGTTTCATGAGGATAATTATAATCCTTATTATGAGAATTCCAAACTCTTTGATGCCATCCGCGATCCTTGTGTCGTAAATTTGACGGATTTAGGCTTGGGCAACGAGGTTTACATTTATTTTCAATGTTGTTCGTTTATATATCTATGAGATGGATGTTGAACTTCTTCGACTTTTTCCAGCTCACCAAGGTCAGTAAAGGGGTAGACATGTGCACTTTCATAAGGCCGGATTTCTATTTCAATCTCCCGGAAGTTCAGAAAGCTTTCCACGGGAATCGAACCAACTTGCCATATCAATGGAACGGATGTAAACCTAAGTAAGTTTGCCTGGTAACATATACTTTTGTCCAATTCTTTCATACAATCACTTTTAAGGTTCTTTACCTCCGAGGGAGACCATTGATCTTAACCTCCACCAAACCACATCTCATTTCAATTGATGCAGGGATAAACTTAATTACAACAAGAATGATATGAACCGTGACATGCTTCCCGTGCTTAAAAGTCTTCTTCAACAATCCATTCCCATTACAATATTCAGGTTGCCATTTGTTCATCTCCTTTAGCTGTGCGTACAAGAAAAATAGTAAAACTCAAGTGAACTGCTCCAATGTTACAGTGGAGATGTAGACGGTACGGTACCAGCAACGGGAACCTTACAGCATTTATACAAATTGGCCGAGGAGATGAACATCAAACCGACAAAAGTAGAAGCTTGGAGTCATGAAAACAGGGTTCTCTTCTATAAGCATTTAATTTTATTTATATACGTATATATGAGTTTATTTAGCATAAGTTAAAGTTATTTAATTTCAAATATTGAGCAGGAAGGAGGGCGGAAGTATTCATTTGGGAAATTGTTGACATTCTTCATAGTGATAGAAGGTGATCATCATGTTACATTTTCTAAGCCATCCGAAGCGCTCTATATTTTCACAAATTTCACAATTAATCGAATGCACTAAGACAGGCAATGAAACCTGAAGAGTTCATGACCAATCTGTCATTCACCGAAACATGATTGCCGTGGTTGTAATAATTTGTTCTGGTATGTATGTGAGCAAGAGATAACTGAGAATACATGAAACTCCATACCCTTTATCTAATAAATAACAAATTTTCAATATTTCCCTCTGATATCATATTCCTTTTTAACATCAAATCGTGCTCTGTATCTTGAGTTATTATTTGGTATATTGTCAATGTAAAAAAAAATATTATTGTCTATTCAACTCTAAAACCTAAAATCGATACCTCTAACCCCTAAAATTCCTAAACCTTAACCCCTGAACGCAATTGCATTGGGGAAGGATTTGGGTATCCAGTTCAGAGGAAATGAAGAAGAAGTGGTAAAAGAACTTGCTCAACTGGAAGAGGCTGAGCAAAACTGTAAGGAGATCTAATATCGGAGTTTAGTCTTATTGTGATATGTATGTAAGCAAGAGATAACTGATTCTTTTTCACATCAAATCGTGTTTTGTACCATTTACATTTACATATATTATTGGTGTTTTGCATCATTTTCATATTGTTGGGTTTGTCCCTTCTTAATCGGAAATTAGGGAGATATATCACATGTTTGGTGGATGTATCGTTCATGTATGACATTAATCTAAGTTTGTTTTCCTTTGTACATTCACTTAGGATGGATTGTTCTATTATAAATAGGTGACCTCGAGAAGACTACAAAAAGACACGTAGAACAGTACGAGAGTTGAGAGAAGCATTCCTCCGAGTGAGAGATAGTGGAAGGAAAGTTTGCACTGGACTAGTGTCCCGCAATTTCCCATTGGGGTTTTCCGTGTCACCAAATATCGTGTGTTCTTATTTTTAGGACCATCAACTTTGTCATACCTACTACATTTTATTTTTTGTGCCCATTTTTGTCCTTACAAAGAGGGAAAAGAATATTTTCGGTGCAGTTCTATCCTTTTCCCAACACATATACATATATTATTGTATTTATATCATGTAGTTTTCTAGTATCCCGTTGGTTTATTTCAAGATGCAACATATGAACTATATAGACTGCAGCTGAACGTAATTGTTAATTTCAACCTTTCATCCTAATCACTGAACCCAAAACAACATAATTTCGAAACAACCCCAATCCAAAATCAGTATATAAATCGGAGATTGATAGGTGTAGTTGTTTCACTCCTGGGATCTCATTTGTTGATGTCTTTCGGGAGGCCAATGGCATGGCTGACTACTTCACTAAACTATCTGTGCAGCTGGTAAAACACATTTCATTTTCCTTGTAATATTTAAACTTTGCAATAAACTCAAGACAAGCAGAGGAGCTTTTTAATAAAAAGACGAGGGGTCGGCCACGCAAGAATTCATCGCCGAAAACAGATTTCGCCAATAGTACCCTTACGGGTTCAGACTTTCGTTATAGAAAACGTGTCTTGGGAGATGCTTCGATACAAGGGTTGTTGGGAAGTTCTTTTTCTACAATGGCTATGATTTGGAGAGAGGTGAGAGAGAAGGAGGCTAAAGTCCCTTGGGAGATGCTGGTTTGGCTTTCTGGTCATATACCTAATGTTGCGTGAAATCTGATGTGCAAGCGTACAAGTATACACGTCAAACGAGTAACAAAATGATGAATAAGATCGTCTTCACATAAATTGGTGTGATTCATATTCAAATTTTGCACTTAAGAATAAATGACTATAGAGTGATTGAATGATGAGGAACAATGTATAAATTGCTATGGCAAAATAAACTAAGCTGATTGTATAAAAATAAGGCAAAGCAAACTTACAAACAACAACGGATTAATAACCAAGATGATAATATAGGCCGGGTTTACTATGGAAATATGATGGTTTACTTAAATGAAGTGCTATGGCAGAACAATATTTTCAAGTTTACAGATTTTTCTCAAAGTGTCATTCCACTATTCTTAGCAGAGGGCCTAATGATGAAATGCCTCGGGAATATATTCCTACATAAATATTAACATCCGATCATTGACTAAACTCTACTTTTCTTAATCGTGTGAAACCCTCCCTTATTCTTAAGGTGAGTTAGGATTTAATACTTTCCAACAAAAACCTCATTATCCAATTAAGTTCTAAAGCTTAACTCTTCTAAAATTAAGCAAACAAGTAATTTAAGGTTAACGTTCGAGAGCTCTTACAAATCTAAACAAACATGAAATGGATGAAACAACAAAATAGCAAAAGAAACCAAACATTTATATCATTAAAATATCAAAAACCAAAGCAAATTTTAGTCAAATTAATTTAGTTCATGGTTGGGCAAATATCATCCATAAACAAACATTTCAAATAGTAATAAATAAAACACACGGGTGAATTCTTGAAGCTTCGAACACCCCCTTGCAAATTCCCTAGTTGAGTACAAGTTTTCTCCAACTTCACAAGCTTCTTCTAAGAGCTTGAGCGGCTTCAAGGAGCTCATTTTTCTCCACAATGTCGGCTGACCAAATGAGAGAAGAAGAGAGGCTTTTCTATCCAAAATTCAGCTCTCCTTTAAATGATGTCCCCTTTACCCTTTTATAGTAGGGCATCCCCCTATGTTTGATGCCCTCAGCCGTTAAGAATGACATAGGGGATAATCAGAATATTCCCTTCATGTGCAGAGAACGATTGGATAAAGGGGGAGCCAATTTGCTGAGTGTAGCTGCAGTCGTCCTCTTTTGTCCTTTACCTCCCATAAATGTTGTGGCATAAGCTTGATCACCATCCAGTAAATGCCTTGGCAAACACCAACTTTTCTGGGTACCTAAAACTTGCATCTACCACCACCAAAACACCACATTTCCAAATCACAGCATCTTTTGATAATTCATTGAAGCACAAGAGAATACTCCAAATATGCTACTAATTGCAACTAAATGAACCTAAACCCAAGCAATTATCCAAGTAAATGAGCCCTTTTACAGAGTTATCACCTAAGCATTATGTTATTGCTTGGATGGGGATTTCGATTGATTCTCTACTAAGGATAGGTGGATATCTTTTGTGTTGAATGTTGATGGTGTATGTGTTTTGTCAAAGAGAGCTAGAGTCTCGTGATCGTTTTTTTCTTTGCATGTGAGTTTTCTAACCAAGCCTGGTAGAGCATTCTATAAACTTTTCAACTGCAGAGAGAAATATTATGTGCTAGAGTCAGGAGTTAGAGTGGGCTCACAATAGGCTTAAGGGTAACTGTTGTGTTAAAGCTAGCTTGGAACTGTTGTATTTATTTGATATGGAGGGAAAGAAATTGTTGGTTGTTTCAGGGGAGTAATACCACAGTACTGGAACTGGTCAAACGTCTTAAAGAGATTGTTACGATTAAACTAAGTGGCAAGGTCCTGGAGAGTATGTTCGTGTAGCCACAGTTGGGTTAAAAGAGAGTGTGGGCAGATTTTCTTTTGGTATAGGTAAGATCGAGTAGCTCGGAATCGTTTTCGATGTCACATCACAAGTTATTTCCATTGGATGCTAAGAAGAGAGATTTTCAAGCTAGGTGATGATTCCATGTCTTGGCAAGGTTCTACAGGCTTCATTTCTTGAGAACAGGAGATTCATGAGGAGTTTTATGATCTGTTAGATTTCCTAGTTATTGTTAGCCTGCTGCGGAGTTATTTCTTTTGCTATTGTTTTCTTGCTTGTGGTGTATTTGGTCTATATTGTCTAGGTGTTGTAGTTTGTTTTGTAATGTTGCAGTAGGATATTGGTCATTGTGGAAGGTGATTTTTTGGATGTGTAGTCCCTGGTTGTTGAGTACTCTTTTTCTCTATTTAGATTTAGGGAATTTTTAATGAGGTTTTAAACCATGCTAGGCTTGTATGATTATATCAATAATAAATCATATTTTGGTGAGCAAAAAACAAGCAAATTAGGAATACAGTAAATAGGAATATTTTTTAAGAATGAGAACTTGATGGCTAAAATGTATAGTTATAGAACAGTGCTTGAAGTGTATGACATCTTACTGTAATTATTGGTAGCAGGTTTTTCTACTTTGGGGATTCATTCTCCGACCTCGAATCTATATGTTGGTCAGACATGGAACTAGCTCTAGCTCTACCTCTACTAAAACCTTGACCTCGCTGAGCTAGATGGGAAAAATCTCGCACAAAATGGTCTAATGATCCACATCCAAAGCAATCTCTTGGTAGTAGGTTTTCTACTTTGGGGATTCAACTCATACAGTCATCTCCGACTGTGAATCTAGTGGTACCCCTAATATGTTAGTCGGATATGGCACTAGCTCTACCTCTACTAAAACCTTGACCTCGCTGAGCTAGATGGGTTGATCCATGAGACCGTTTCATAATGGCACCAAGTGCATTTGGGCAATCTCGCACAAAATGGTTGTATGATCCACATCCAAAGCAATCTCTTGATCTCCTAAGACACTCCACATGTTACCTCATAACACAATGCTTGCAAATCGGTCCCATTGAAGCTCTCGTTGAACCTCACGAGCTCATCATCAAAGTAAAAGTCAATGGCCTTCTACGAGCTCCAGCACTAGCTCGATGCCCTGTTCTTTGAGTTTGTGTCATTGTAGCTCTCACATGACCCTAAATCTTGAGACCTCTTGATCGATGATTGAGAAGAACCTGCAACATCCTACTCTTACCTCTGCACACCTTGGTATGCCTCTAAGCTACACCTTTAACTCTCTCAAGGGTTTTAGCATTACCGGTCAATTCAAAAAACACTTTAGTTAGCTCTATTGTAAGATACATCTGAATACCAGCTTTTAGTCTCTACAGCAACCTATTGCATCTCAGTGATTTTGTCGCAACCAACTTGGGAGCATACTTACTCAAGCGTAGAAATTCATGCTAGTACTCAAACACAAATTTTTTCCAAACCTCGCTTAGCCAAAAAAAAAAAATAAAATGTATGCCCCAACAATAATGGGTGATCAGGTATCATTGAATGAGGTGTACTTGAAATACTATAATTATGATGTTTTTATTCTTAAGGGAGGGGTGAGAATTGAATTAATTATGCATAGAATTAGTCATAATAACATTTAATCCTTTTATTCATTTTTAAATAAATGAATCTCATTAAATTGTACATAGTTACACTTATAATAAAATATGATTATATAATTATAATTCCTCGTAATTACAGAAGGATATAATTACATAGTCATAATAACATTTAATCCTGAAACATGGGAGGTCTTTTCCAATGCTCCACCGTTGATTCTTAAATCCAATTAAACTACCTTTAGTAATTACATCCACAAAACAAATTGTTATCTAGAAAAAACAAAGACAACTTCAAACCCATGCGCCAACATTGGTATGTTTTAGCTAATAAAACACTACATTTAGTTAAACAGATGAATACTGTGTAATATAAATATATATAGCTCTCTGCATCAACTTTCATGTATTAGAAAGTAGATAGATAAATAAATAAAAGGGTTGTGATCCTTATTTCCTCAACGTAAGGATCATATGGAGATTCATGGAATATTCCTCCTTTGCCATCTCTTTCTTGCACTCGGAGCAAATATTTATTTAAGCCATTTTCTAACGATTTTAAATAACAATTAAAAATCTGAAAAGTCCACATGCAATTAATTATATTTTCAAATAAAATTAGAAGAAATTAAATAAAATCATATCATCTCTATTATTCATGAATTATTCTCAGCACATAATCTATAATCCTACCCAATTAAATAAAATTACATCATCTTTATTTTTCACATAATATTCTCTTCTAAATTAAAATTTACGAATTGTCTTCTTCTCCATACCTTATATATTAATTTTAATATTTTAATAAATAAAAACGTTAAAATAAAATAAAAATCTGATGAATCAACGTCTTACGACCAGTAAGTTTAGGCCTCAGAATTGTTATTTTCATTGTTAATATCCGACAATGTAGGCAATTCTTAATTATTATAAGCCTGTAAATGCACAGATTCATTACGAATTACATCACTCAAAAACAAAATTACTGACTCGTGTCAGTTCTTAGTGACGAGATTTTTGGAAATTTTATAGTTTGATGGCAATAATCATAATAATAAAGCAAAATACATACTACAAATCAAGTTTCGGTTGGATTTTTTTCTAGAGCATCAGAAACGAAATTAACATCAAAATAATAGAATAATTCAGTCGGTAATTCCAACTATAAAATAACAAATGATAAACCCACAAATGAAAAGAGACAAGGTTTTGGCAAAAGGAAGCTGGTGTTAGATTTTAAACGAATATGTTAATCTTAAGGTTTTTTGCATGTTAAAATTAAGGTTAAAGAGGTATTTTTGCCTTTAAGTTTCACTCAAAAAATCAATTTCGCCCTTCATCGGAAAATATATGTAATGTGGCCCTTCCAAAATCGATCGAATTAATCTTCTGACCGAAATTGACCGTTACGGTGCTGGCGTAGCAGTTAACGATGATGATATGGCGGTACGCGATGCTAATGTGGCAGTATATGTGGGATGATGATGTGGCAGAGGGGCTGCATTGATTATTTTAACCGAATTCGATGACATAATTTGATGGAATAAACCCACAAATGAAAAGAGACAAGTTTTGGCAAAAGGAAGCCGGTCTTAGATTTCAAACGAATATGTTAATCTTAAGGTTTTTCGCATGTTAGAATTAAGGAGGTATTTTTTCCTTTAAGTTTCACTGAAAAAACCAATTTTGCCCTTCACCGAAAAAAGTATCTAATGTGGCCCCTTAGTCCGCAAAATCGATCGAATTAACCCTTTGACCGTAGTTGATAATTACGGTGTTGGCGTGGCAGTTAACGGCGATTATGTGGCGGTCCACGATGCTGACGTGGTAGTATATGTGAGATGATGACGTGGCAGAGGGGCTGCATTGATTATTTTAACCGAATTCAATGACATAATTGATTTTTTTTGCCGAGTTCAAAGGCATAATTGATTTTTATTAAAAGTTTGGTATCTTATTTAATATTTAAGTTAAAAAATAAGAATTTAGGAAATTATTAAAATTTTAAAAATATTAAAACTGGATAAATAATTTGTGCAAATTTTAAGTTAATGTAATCAATTTATTTAGTTTTTGAATAAATTTGAGTAAATAATTCGGTTTTTCCATATGAACATTTAAAAATGGAATATAAAAAATCGATTAACAAATTGGTGTAAATATCCTTTGGGTCCCTGGTAAATTTTAAAAATAAGCAAAGTGAGGACTTTCACAAAAAAAATCAAATTATTCATTAATTTTTTAATAATAATCCATAAAGTTAATAAAAATAAATAAAATGATGTTGAAAATAAAAATTATATAAAAAATTTAAAATATATTTAAAATTATAAAATGATAAAATTTACATATAAAAATTTAATAAAAAATGATTATAAAGTATTATAATTGAACATTTTCATCAAAAAGTCTCCGACTTCATCAGTCTGTCTGTGTATTACCATTCGTTAAATAAATTTTTAGTGAAATCAATCTTGTATTAGAGTAACAAAAAAATTCAAATTTTCTTTTACTTTTCTATATCAAATTGATGCTCACTAATATTTGATGTAGAAAAATAAAAAAAGAATTTTGGTTTTATTACTACTCTAATACAATGATGTTTCAATTGAAAATATTTCAAGGAACATTAGTATGCTTAGCATAACGAGAAGCAATCGAAGACTTTTCCGATGGTTTATAGATACTTTTTAAATTTTAACTTTTTTATATTTTTAAGTTTAATGTTTTACTTAATTTTTTTAATTCATTATACTATTTTTATTTTTAAAATTTTATAAATATTTAATTATTATTATTTAATTTTTTAGCTTAAATATTAAGTAAGTTATCAAGCTTTCAATTAAATCAGTTATGCCCTTGAATTCAGTAAAAAATAAATTATGCTCTCGAATTTGGTTAAAATAATCAATTTAGCCCCCTCTGGCCCGTCGGCATAACACATGTATTGCCACATCAGCATCGTGGACCACCATGTCATCACCGTTAACTGCCACGTCAGCACCATAATGGTCAATTTCGGTCAAAGGGTCAATTTGACCGATTTCACATACTAGGGGATACATTAGATGCGTTTTTTGGCGAGGGGAGAACTTGATTTTTGGAATGAACACAGTGGCAAAAGTACTCTATTGAGCTCGATATCTTCAACTGATTTGCTTGCCAAGTGGTGAAGAACATTGATTTTTGGGTGATAGTGGTAGAAGAAAAAAAATTAAGAATTGGGCACAAAGAATTTAGAGTGGTTTGGCTTTCTAACCAAAGCCTACTTCCACTACCTTAGCTCCTCACCAAGGATTTCAACCAATTCACTAAGAATTCTTCCCCTTTTCAAGGCTTAGAAAGCAACATTTACAACCTAGACTCACTCACCAAGCCTCGCATCTAAATCTCACAAGCCGAGCTTTGGGAACACTCTTAAACAAGAGAATTGATAGAAAACTAAAATCCCTCTCTAAAGGTGTTTGTTTGCACTCTAAGCACTCACCCAAATCCTAATACACTTGAGCATACATTTACAATTAAGCTCACAAGTATTGTCTATACAAGAAATATGACAAATTGAGCACTAAGACATTTCTTGATCATATGATTGTTGACTTGAGGAAAATTAGTCTTCTATAGATGCTTGGAGGTCCCTTTTATACTCTCAATTAAGTTTCTAGATGTTGGAGACTGTTGGGGTTTTTATTTCCCGCAATAAATGCAGTTATAGAGCTGACCGTATCGATGCGCGGGTAGCCGTATTGGTACGTGTTCTTCAAAAACTAGCCGTTGAGCTCTTTTTTAGCTCGTTTGTATTGATACACTTAGGAGTGTATTGGTATGGCCTGCTATTTAAAAGACCATTGGAAAAATAGCCGTTGAGGGGTTTTGGCCATTGGGGTTTTTCCCACGTAGGCGTATCGAAATGCTAAGGGGTGTATCAAAATGAACCCGCTCCGTATCGATACGAACAAGCCTTGTATCGGTATGGGTTTTGACAGTTTCAAAATGACTGTAGCTGAAACCCTAAGACGTATCGAAATAGGGTATACCGTATCGATACAGTTGAGCTGAGAACTTAGGTTTGGCTACTTTAAAACATTTCAAAAACACTTCAAAACCTTTTGAATCCTTCTCAAATATATTTTCAAGTTGTTTGGACTTAAAAACATTTTTTAATTCTTTTCAATTTAGTACAAAACTATTTTTCAATTTATTATATCAAAACAAATATTCTAACGTACTTCTTTATCCTAGAATTAAGTACTTTAATTTTGTTTATCTTGATATGTTAGTTAATATTTAGGGATTTTATTTTTATTATTTTATTCATTAACATATTATAATTGTAACTAATACATGTGTGTCGCCCGTTCTAGATTCATCCTTATAAAATTTAAGGATGAATCGGAATTTAACTTCTGAGTATTATTCAAAGAACTTAACACTTAATTTTGATAGATCATCCAGTAATTAACCATATTATATAAATTTTAGTTTGTATATTTATATTATTGTCTATATTAGGAAAAATGAATTGAATGCAACTGATGTACATGTTAAATAGTGTTAAGAAAATTATTGGCTTCTATAAATAACAATCACAAATTAAAATGGGGGTAATTGGCCAAATATTCCCTTTTGGGAATTTATTTGGCCAAATACCCCCTTTCAACAACATTTGGAAAAATACCCCCCATTCGGCCCACGTAGAGGTAACTCACGGCCTGCAAGACGCGAGTTTCAACCACGCTTTCCCCAGGACGCGCCTTTAGTCCGACGTATTTTTGTTATCTTTTAATTTTTAAAAAATAAAAAGATGAAACTCGCGTCCTGCAGGATGTGAGTTCTTCGCAATCTTGTTGTTTAAACAATGCTCGATAGCCTTGTTCGTGGTTAATTTTATTGGGAAAAGACGATAAATTTTCTTGGTTTTGGACTTTTACCTCTTAATACTGATACATCTCTTGAAAATTGTGTAAAAATCAACGTGTATAAGACAAACGAAGCGGTGTATAAATCACGTTAAAAATGCTATCTTTCCGTGTTCCGTTGCATGAAGAAAATGGAAACTTGGTTCGGTAGTGATGTTTGAGTCGATCTTGTGGTATTTTCACAGTTTTTTATTGTTATTTAATTTTCACGTTGTAGTAGGAGAACACATATTCATAATGCTGCAACATTCTGCGCGTATAAGACATCCTAAATGGTGTGAAATCGTGTTAAAAAACTCTATCTTGTTGTATTCGTTTGCATGAAGAAAATGGAAACATGGGTTGGTAGTCTTGTTTTAGTCAATTTTGTGGTATGTTCTAGTTTTTGTTTGTTATTTAACTTTCACGTAAGAGTACGAGAACACATATTTACGAGGAGAACATATGTTTACGATGGTATCAAGGTAACGTATGTAGGAAGGTTGATAATGTTATTTTTGATTTACACATTGAACTTACAATTACAGTTAGTTTATTTGAGGACGGGTCCTATAAGGATATTTTCTGATGTCCTGTCCAGGGTTTCTACAATTGTTGCACAACTTTGGTTGGCTGGTCCGTTATCTAGGAACCATATTCTCGGCATAGTGAATCCTACTTGACTTTGGCCGACCTTTTTTGTTGCGTTGCAGGGATTCATTTGGTCGTATCTTAGGTTCATTATCAACCATATCACGATCACCGTCGTTTTCGATCAGAGGAAACTCATATCGGTATACCTTGAAAATGTTTTCAAGTTGGTATACATTATCAACGAGTGTATCATTGCGTCCAAATGAACGAAGCACGTGCAGCGAAGACGTGCCCTCATGGGTACTTGAATGTCTAGAAGACTCCACAATTGCATATTTTCTCTTATAGATTAACAACGTAGTCGTGCTACAGAATTCCTTCTAGCGGTCGCGAAAATTGAGTAACCGTGAAGCAATTTTCGTACTGAGAGAATGATATGGAACTCATTGCGTTTGTATGCTGACGGTATATTTGAAATTTTCACTGAAGAACTGGATGGAACCTGTGGCCACTTGCCATCCAGTTTGTAGCTTGTATTTCGGGAGTACAAAAAGGGTAGTCAGTCGATAATATGTCACCTTCACAACGGATGTGATAGGCAAATGACTTGTTCCCTTCAAAGACGAATTGATTGCCTCAGCCAAGTTCGTCGTCATGTGACCATATCGGTGAACCCAATCATAACATCACATCTATTTATCCCTTGGGATTTCAAGAAGTTAGCCATATTCAGCTGGATTTCTTACGCGCAACTCTTCCAGCAGCTCCTCAACTTCGTGAACCCTGTGTGTGTTGCCTATTCAATAACAGATAGAATAGTTAACAATAAATAATAATAAAATCAACGGTAAATAAAACGGAACGAAAGTGGATGGTGTACTATTAAGTGTTCAAAAGTACTATTTTTATAACCATTTTTACTCATACTATTGTTAGACTTAGGCTCATTTTAGTTGCATTATTAGGCATTCATGCATGTTTTCATGATTTCCTTCATTGGCATGCTTGATTTCATAATTTAGTTGATTTTGTGGAAAAAGGTACTGCTGGTGTGTGCAGGATCTAATTGCACAAGCGAGTAGGAGATTGTCGTGGCAACTAAGGAAGGAAACTGAAGGATCTGCCAAGGCAATCGAAGCTGCTTTCCAAATGCCAAACTGAAGGGTCTGCCAAGGTAATCGAAGCTATCTTCTAAATGCCATGCTGAGCGAATTGTTGAGGCATATCGGGACAAATCCACCCCATTAGGGATAAGCACGAAAAGCAAGGGATAAATCTCAAAGATTTGGATTTCCAAGCAGCATTTAATGGAGATAAAAAGGAGATTAAATTCCAAGAAGTTTTAGGAGGAGTTTTATGAGGAATAAAATAATAAAATAAAAAAGATCTATTTTTATTATATTGTATTTAATTCCAACTTAACTTTCTCCTTAAGAAAGACTTTGACCTAGCCATCTCCTATAAATACAAGGCTTAGCCGCAAGCCTCCAAATAGGGGAATTAAGAGAGAAAACTTAAGGGGTTGCTTGAAGTCTTCTTTTTCTTCTTTGTTTTGGTTAGATTCATGTTTGGGGATTATTCTTTGTATATCTTTTGAACCCATCCATGAACTAACTTGATTGGCTTGGGTTTTTGTGATTTTGTGTTTGTGAAAACAGTTGGATTTGTTTAAGTATTTGAGTTTGCAATTTTACTTCAAAGTTTGTTCATTCTTGGTTCTTAATTTTGTGAGTGAATTGGGAGAGGATCTCGTGAATACATCCATTTATCTAATATCGGGAGAGTTAGATTCAAGAAACGAATTAGCATTTTCTTTATTTAATCAATCGATGGTGAAGACTAATTCAACTTAGGGATAAGTTGCAGATTTCAACAGCTAAAAGGAGCACAAGATAGGTTGTTGTCCACCCTTGGTTCACGTAGGGATGTATTATAAAGGCATACGCAATTACAGTTTTTCGAGTTAGGGATAACGAGAAACCATTGAAGAATGCTTCGTCGAGATTTGAAGGCTGTCGCCCAATTGCCCATGCAATCGCTCAATTCCCAATTGTCCAGGCAATCGCAGACTTGCCCAAGCAGTCGCAGACTTACCCAGGCAATCGCAGATTTGCCAAGGCAACCCGACTGGATTCAATTTTTGAGTAATTGAGTTACTCTAGGACTCAAATACCACGATGGACCATTCAATTATCACACCACGACTCACGATAACCCCGTCTAATCTCTTACCGATTACTCTTTTCTATTTTCTTTCTTTATTTGTTTAGTTTATTTTACTTGATATTCATCATCTTCAATATTATTCCTTTTACAGTGTAATAACTTAAGCAAATTGTCCCAAGCCAATCCCTGTGGAGATGATACTTGATACTTATCATATCACTTTATTACTTGCGACGTGTATACTTGCATTGTTTGTGTTGCACTAAAAATACGCAACAAGTTTTTGGTGCCGTTGTCGAGGATTGGCAATTAGTGTTAGTTGTTTTTGTTATTGCATTTTTTATTATTTTTACTAACTTTTCTTTTTGTTTGTTTTATCAAAAACAGTTCAGGTGCGCTACAAGTTAAGGGACATCAACATGTCAGGAAATAAAAGCTGATCTATTCGAGAGTTGATGATGGAAGATAGGAATCAATCCCATCAAGAGTTTCTTACACTCACCGGTGATTACCTATACCAACCAAGAAAAACTTATACTATGGAAAAATCGTGCGCTTGTTGTGGAGAACATCATGTGTTTGAAGATTGCCCTCAAAATCCTGGTGCATATGGCTACATAGAGGACCACAGATGAAACCAACAACAAAATTCTTCATGGTATGATCAAAAAGCTCAAAATTTTTTTACCATGATAATTTTACCGTAGCAACATATATGCCATGGTAATATAGTCCTTTCCAAGAGCATTCCAATTCCTTAGAGGAAACGTTGCTAGCTTCCTTGGCTAGACTTGACAGATCAATTGAAGATATTTGAGAGCTATCAAAGTCTATAGATACGAGGATAGCTCAGTGGGATACACCCTTGAGGGATTCACAAGATCAATTGAGGATATCTACATATGCCAAGGAGCAATACAATAAGAGATCCCTCGATGTGTGAGGATCAACTAAAACTTCCAAGTCAAGAGACTGCCAATGAAAAAGACTGCCCAACACTTGATGAGCCTATACAACGAATTGCCACTTAAATGATTGAGGAGTCTGAACAGAGCAATGCCGCGACAACATTCTGAAAGGCTGAGAAGAGTAATGCTACAACAAATCGCTCTCATCCACCTCTACCACAGAAATTGCACAAAGCGAGAGGTTGTGTGCAATGGGTTGTTCGAAGTCTTCTTCTTCTTTGTTTTGGTTAGATTCATGTTTGGGGATTATTCTTTGTATATCTTTTGAACCCAGCCATGAACTAACTTGATTACCTTGGGTTTTTGTGATTTCGTGGTTGTGAAAACAATTGCATTTGTTTAAGTATTTGAGTATGCAATTTTACTTCAAAGTTTGTTCATTCTTGGTTCTTAATTTTGTGAGTAAATTAGGAGAGGATCTCGTGAATACATCCATTTATCTAATATCGGGAGAGTTAGATTCAAGAAACGAATGAGCATGGTCTTTATTCAATCAATCGATGGTGAAGACTAATTCGACTTGGGGATAAGTTGCAAATTTTAACGGCTAAAAGGAGCGCAAGATAGGTTTTTGTCTACCCTTGGTTCACGCAGGGATATATTATCAAGGCATGCACAATTACAGTGTTTCGAGTTAGGGATAACGAGAAACCATCGAAGAACACTTCACCGAACTTTGAAGGTTGTCGCCCAATTGTCCAGGCAATCGCTCAATTCCCAATTGCCTAGGCAATCGTAGACTTGCCCAAGCAGTCGTGGACTTACCCAAGCAATCGCAGATTTGCCAAGGCAATCCGACTGTATTCAATTATTGAGCAATTGAGTTACTCTAGCACTCAAATACCATGACGGTTCATTCAATTATCACACCACGACTCACGATAACCCGACCTACTCTCTTACCGATTACTCTTTTCTATTTTCTTTATTTGTTTAGTTTATTTTACTTGATATTCATCATCTTCAATATTATTCCTTTTACAGTGTAATAACTTAAGCAAAATGGCCCAAGCCAATCCCTGTGGAGATGATACTCAATACTTATCATATCACTTTATTACTTGCAACGTATATACTTGCACCGTTTGTGTTGCACTAAAAATATGCAACAAGTTTTTGGCGTCGTTTCCGGGGATTATCTTTCTTGAGGAGGAAGTTAAGTTAAAATTAAATACAATATAATAAAAGAAATAGATCTCTTTTATTTTATTATTTTATTCCTCATAAAACTCCTCCTAAAACTTCTTGGAATTGAATCTCATTTTTATCTCCATTAAATACTGCTTAGAAATCCAAATCTTTGGGTTTTATCCCTTACTTTTCGTGCTTATTGATAACTCTGCAAAATTCATATATTTCATAACTTTTTACTCTGTTATTTACTTGTTTTTAGGCTTATTTCATGGCATTTAGGTTGCATTTAGGTCATATTGCTGCATTTTGTTTCATAGCTTTGGTTGTTATGGGTTAATTGCGAATTAGGTGCTGCTTGAGAAGGGTTTGGTCTGGTTTCGTGATGTGCAGGTGAGCAGGGCAGAGTAGCTGAAAATGCCATAGCATTTTGGACTAAAAAGGCTAGGTGCAGAAAAAGACAAAACACGAATAAGATATTTTCCAGCCCACATGTGAGAACCCCTATTTGTCTCTTGTGCCAAGCTTGTGCCAGGAAATATTCCTTGGATCACAAAGGGAATATTTAGGGCACAAAACCCTAGGAGCCCCCACTATATAAAGGACACGACACCTATATTAAAGGGGGGCTAAAAAGTGTTTTATAAGATAAGAAAGAGAGAAAGGGAGAGGCGACCACTCTTCTTCTTCCTCTTCTTCATTGCTTCCTCCATTGTTGAAGCTCCAAAGGGAAGATATTGCTGGCCTTTGAGAGAAGCAGCAAGCCTAGGGTAATTCACGGCATTCCAAGGTGGATTGGGAGATTTCTCTTCTTCTGCTTTTGCTTTAACATTTTCTTTATTTCTGGATATGGGTTGTATGAGACGAATGATGTTGGATGTTTATTACCCAGCCATGAACTGATTTTAGGTGGCTTGGGTTTGTTTGGATCTTATGTTTTAGTTTTTTTTAATAGATGCTTTTGTGTTTTTCAGTTTTATCCTTGCTTTTTCTACTATTTTATTGCCCTAAGATTGTAAGAGCCTTCGAGAGTTGGCCTTTCTTTAGGTGTTATATTAGTCTAGTGGTCGACAGAGCTAGACTTAGATCCACGTAGGCAGTGGAGTTGGATGCTGAGAAGCACAGATCTAGGCAATTTTTTGGTATGCTAACATTGTCAATTTTCTCGTTAGTGGTATTTTTCTTCCTGATTTGAATAGCCAAGGAAAGGACAAGTTCATGCACGAGATTCCTTACTATCATTTAGCTTCATGTGGAGAGCACGTTGGAGGAGAGAATACTGCTACAAAGGTCCTACAATCTGAGTTTTATTGGCCTACACTCTTCAAGGATACCTAAGATTTTTATAAACCTTGCGATAGATGCCAAGAGATGGAAAACATACACAGAAGACACAAAATGCCCATGCAAAATATATTGAAGGTGAAATTGTTATATGTGTGGGGCATTTTGGTCTATACTGATGCTCCAGTCGAACGTGACAAAAATTGCAACATCAATTTAGGACGTTTGAGAGTTTGTATCCCTTCAATCCTCTCTAAATTCTTCTATAGCAATTTTTGTTTTGTTTTATTTGTTTGTTTGTTTGTTTGTTTTTCTTTGCTTTATTTCTTTATTGTTTAATTTTAACATTAGTTTTTTTTAGCAAAACGGACTCCCAAAACATGTGGACAAGGGTAAAGCCCCTATGGATGCAGAACCTACTAAGGAAGAAAACCATTTGCTGCTGGTACAAACGATGAGACGAATGATGATGTCCCTCCCACCACAATGCCACAAAAAATTGCAACAACTCAGCACTAAAGAAGAGGCACGTCAAGCATATGGCGCACAAGACAACCCCACCACCATCAAAGTAGAGTTAGTCAAGGTACCTTGCATTGCATTGCATTTAGTTTAGTTTTATTTGATTTTCATGCATTAAGGACAATGTCTTCTTCAAGTTTGAGAGAGGTAGTGTTCATAGTTAGTCGTTTGCATTAGTAGTGATGAACATATTTTTGCTATGACATTTTGTTTGGTTTAAAGACAATCCTTATGCATAAATTGAAGATGTCTGATGATGAGATTATTTTTTTGGCTATGGATGGATTGAATACACATGACTGTTGAGATTGGTAGAACTGCCTTTAGGGCCTAATGCTTTGAAATTAAAACCTTACATGATTGCATACTCTCTATGCTTAAGGATGTTAGATGATTTTGATGAAAAATCTATTGCATGCCTTAATATGAATGATCTTAATGAACTTGATGGATAAATGAAAGCATAGAAGGCTTATTCGAACTCCCCTTTTGTTTTTTGTATGTGTTGGTTACAAATAAATGCTTCGGTATAGCTGTAGAGGGACATTTCTCTTTGTGTTGTTTGCCCGGATACTACGTTTAAATAAATGGCAGCAACAACAAATGAGTGAATGAAAGTAGTCACGAGATTACTCCATTTACTAGCTTGGGGATGAAATGTTTGCTCTATATTCATCTAGAGTTGAGGACGGTAGTTGTGATGAGCTGACTCCCCTCGTAGTAGTAGAAAAAAAAAGAAAAAGAGAGAGAAAAAGTTAGAGTTATGCGAGTAAACTTGTGTTTAATTGATTAACAAATACTAGGGTATAATAGAGAACTTGCCTAGAATTTTATAGCTCTATTAAGCATAGATTTGATGCAATTACGCACACACATGCCAAGGATCTTGTCCTAAGGAAAAGTTCATAAAATCTCAAAACTTTCTAGCATGTTGAAGCCCATAATTCCTAAGGACTGAAATTTATGCCATAGCGTTGTCTTGATCTGAACCTTGCCATAGTTTTTTTCTCTGTTTTTCACTACTCATTGCTTGAGGGAAAGCAATAACTTAAGTTTGGGGGTGTGATAACTTTGCAAAATACATTTATTTCATACCTTTTTACTCTATTATTTGCTTGTTTTTAGGCTCATTTCATGGCATTTAGGTTGCATTTAGTTCATATAGCTGCATTTTGTTTCATAGTTTTGGTTGTTGTGGGTTAATTGTGAATTGGGTGCTGCTTGAGAAGAGTTTGGTTTGGCTTCGTGATGTGCAGGTGAGCAAGGCAGAGTAGCTGAAAATGCCATAGCATTTTGGACTGAAAAGGCTAGTACAGAAAAAGACAAAACATGAAGAATATATTTTCCATTCTACATGTGAGAACCCCCATTTGTCTCTTGTGCCAAGAATGTGCCAGGGAATATTCGTTAGGTCATAAAGGGAATATTTAGGGCATTAAACTCTAGGAGCCCCCACTATATAAAGGACAAGACACCTACATTAAAGGGGGCTGAAAAAGTGCTTTATGAGATAAGAAAAAGAGAAGAGAAGAGGCGGCCACTCTTCTTCTTCCTCTTCTTCATTGCGTCCTCCATTGTTGAAGCTCCAAAGGGAAGATCTTGATGGCCTTTGAGAAAAACAACTATAGTCACTAATTTTATCCGCGGGGCAACCCACTTCTTTCGTTTCTTACAAATAAGAGTTTAAGATACGCAATGCTCGGTATTAGTATTATTGTTACCATTGCTAGATGTTACATCTTTGTTATTATAGAAAATCTCAAAAATTATTATTCATATTAATACCACTTTCGTATAAATACCTTGGTTACCATTATTATTATTGGTATTATTTTTGGAAAATAAAGAACAATAAAATGGATAAGCCCGATAAATAATATAAAAAACCCAAATTTTATTTAAAGAGTCCAATTACAAATATAATCGACCCAACAGGGCCCTAAATACATCAAATAGCAGAAACCCTAATTATCTTTATCCCTGCGCAGCTGATCCTGGACCGTTGGATCCAGGATGATGATCGAACGGTTGAGATATGCACAAAATATTCTAGAGAGCCCACACACGCCGTAGGCACGACTGCTCAGGAACCTCCACGCTTGCATAGGATTCACGCACAGCTCTTTCACCTTCCACTCGCGCGTCTGACACTTTATTCCCACGCGCGATGGTCGACTATCAGATCTTGTCCCCACGTTTGTGGATCCAATGGCTACCAGAGGCTCTTGCTCCCCAAGCCACTTCTCGCTCTAGTCCCCTCCCCTCTTCAGCCTGCCAAGTTATTTTAAGGGACAAGCTGCCGCTCGCTATCTGACCGCCCTCCTCCATCGTCAGGCGTCATGGTTCACGGGCGAAGCAAAAATAGAGGCGTTAGAGACAACAAATAAGCAGCAAATCAAAAGGACATCAGATCAACAAAGGCAACCTATAGGATTTTTTTCTTTTTTATTTCAAACAAATGTAACCCTCGGGTATAAAAAGAGAACCCAACAGACATGTAAAAATTCAGAATCCCAACCAGCAATACAAAAAATAGATTTCTAAGGTACATCTATACTTCAAAAAACATGCATATAGATAGATAGTTAGAGTTTAGATTTTACCTTCGATGCCTGTTTTTCCCCTCCGATGACAAGCCTTGTAGTGTTTATCTGGCACTACGAACGGTGAATCGGCAAGGGGAAAGGCATTTCTTTGTTTTTCGCTTCAAAAAAGGGCTTTTCGTTTTGTCTTTTGAAGAAGAGAGGTATCCCCGTTCGTTTTTGTTGAAACTAGGTTTAGATCAGAGTTTAGGGAAATGAGATGAGTGTTTTGGGGGTATATCAAAGGTTTCCAGTTTTCAACGAATGGTGGCCGACGCGGCGGAGCATGTCCGGATTCTAGGGTTCAATGCATTTTTTGCGTTTGGGGATGAACACCGTATTTATCCCCGTTCTGGAAAAAAACAGCGGCCAAGAAGAGTGTTTTAAGGCTGAGGATTATAACCAAAAAAAAAAGAAATTGTTATAAAATGTTGTGATTTATACTAAGCCTATTCTTTGGTTTATTCACGTTATGAGTCCCTCCGCCTCAGTCTATTTGTGCCAAGAGGGTCTCCGCATGGGCAAATAGCCCTTTTGGTCCCTCCGCCTGTCTAAATTATGGGATAAAGGCCATTCTGCCTTTTTTAATCACCGTTCGGGTCCTTAAGCTTTTCACGGTTTGCAATTACACCTCGTTTCTCTTTTTCTTTTACATTTTCCCCTTTAATTTTGTTTTTTTATATTTTGGTCCTTTTCAGTGTTTAATTTCTCTTTATTGTTCATGCATTTAATTTTAATTTGTATATGTTGTTATTATTTTATTTATGTTTCATTTTACTATTTGGATGTGTTTAATAGATCTTCTAGTTTGTTACTTTGTTTTGATATACATAATTGCCCTATGTAAAGCTTATTATGTGTGTATTTTAATGCATAATATATGATTTCTTTTTAAATAAAAGGAAAAAGTGACTTAAAATATGTAACTTTAGATAGGTAGGTATTGGGAGTTCCTTTTAGTTAAGCAGTTATGTATTTTTCTTTAAGTGCGCATAGTTAGGTTTTTGAAATTCAAATATAGTATAGTCTTATGATATGTGGGTTTATATGTTTTGGGCCTCTTCGTCTTTTGGGCTTTGGGTTGTTAAGTTAGTTTTAGATTAGTTTAGGAGTTAATTTAATTGATTTAGGTCGTGTGCTCATCTAATAGGGGCACGGTACTTAAATTAATTCTAGGATTAGTTTTAGAGCCGTATTTAGTCTTAAGGTTCGAATCAGTTTAGTGAATTTAAATTTTGCCTTTGGCTTACTGGGGTAAACGTTAAATTCATTAAAATGGGTCAAACACCTATTAATTATCTTTTAAGATAAAATTGAAATGGAAATTAGACCAACATTTTAATTTAAAGCTATGATTAATTAATTTGGCTTATTTTAATTAGTATTCTTGGCTTATTGGAATACTAGTTTAAAATTGATCGAATTAATTATCATATCACAAGATAACTCATAATTTAGGGTTCTCTAGCCTTTTGAGGATTAATTACTTTAGGGTTAATACTAGAAGCACCTAATTAGTAACTATATCACTAATTAAACTTTCGTAATCCATGCCATTTTAGGCTAGGTCTTGCGTTGGGTCCTTTTGTGTGCATTTTTGTGCGGTAATTTCAATTGATTTTAGTAAGGTTGGCCATTTCTTGAAAAAGTAACGAAAATTAAACGGGATTTGGTAATTGGTGGCCTTTGAATTAATTTTTCATTTAATTTCTAAGGAATCACTGACATGTGTTGCACCATTTCATTAAGATCTATACCCAAGCTATTTCCCTTAAGTTGGAGTGAAACGCCACATACCCACGCGAGTAGCCCTCCACGGGTCGGTAATTCACTTCTGGAATCCACGCCTTTGAACATGTAAGTAGCCCTCAACATTTTTAGGTTGTGCTTTCCCTCGAACTGAAGCCAATTCGCAAGCTTGTAACGGGCCAGAATTGGGGTTCTTGTTGCCTTAGTAGGTAATAAGATAGTTTCGGGTACCCCAATTAGAGCCAAATCCATGTGTGAGAATCTTAGAAGCCCACCCCGCTAGAGCCATGAAGATAACCTTTGGGAATTAAGAGTTATATGGTTAGGCTTATCTCTCTGTTTACACACTTGTTCTTGTTTAATATTTACCTATTTTTTGTTATTCAATTTATTCACCATCACTGGACTAATACTTCCGCCCTTTCTTTTTTCCTTTATCTTTTGTTTTGCATATTGAATCATGTCATGAAGAGCATACTGAGTTAGAAATAGTTTGAAGTTAAAGACCGGATCAATGGGAGATTTAGTCCGCAGCAGTGAAGAAAAGAATTCTGATGTTCAGATATGGTCAGAAGGAGAAAAGCTTCATGAGGGAGACAGTATTACCACTAGGTTCAGATTAGCCATATCAACCACAACATATATGAACACCGGTAATTCACTTAAGTTGGAGTGAAACGCCACATACCCACGCGAGTAGCCCTCCACGGGTCGGTAATTCACTTCTGGAATCCACGCCTTTGAACATGTAAGTAGCCCTCAACATTTTTAGGTTGTGTTTTCCCTCGAACTGAAGCCAATTCGCAAGCTTGTAACGGGCCAGAATTGGGGTTCTTGTTGCCTTAGTAGGTAATAAGATAGTTTCGGGTACCCCAATTAGAGCCAAATCCATGTGTGAGAATCTTAGAAGCCCACCCCGCTAGAGCCATGAAGATAACCTTTGGGAATTAAGAGTTATATGGTTAGGCTTATCTCTCTGTTTACACATTTGTTCTTGTTTAATATTTACCTGTTTTTTGTTATTCAATTTATTCACCATCACTGGACTAATACTTCGGCCCTTTCTTTTTTCCTTTATCTTTTGTTTTGCATATTGAATCATGTCATGAAGAGCATACTGAGTTAGAAATAGTTTGAAGTTAAAGACCGGATCAATGGGATATTTAGTCCGCAGCAGTGAAGAAAAGAATTCTGATGTTCAGATATGGTCAGAAGGAGAAAAGCTTCATGAGGGAGACAGTATTACCACTGGGTTCAGATTAGCCATATCAACCACAACATATATGAACACCGGGTTTAATGATGTATCCAATCTGAAGCTAGTTTGGAACATTTGGGACTTTGAAACAAAGAATACTTTTAAGGAAGAGTATGGTGACATTGTATATTTGCTGGAGGTTCTAGTTGGCCAATCACTATTGCAAGCTTTAGTGAGTTTCTGGAACTCTGCCTATAGCTGCTTCACAATCGGTGACTTTGATTTGACCCCAACAATCGAGGAATACTGGGACCTTATAAATTGCAAAAAGATTGACATGGATTAGGTGTACTCGAAGCCAAGTAAGAATAAGGCTTTTCGGGCTAAGCTAAAGAAATTCTCAGACATGTTGCTAACCTGGGTTGAACAGCAGGTCACTACTTGGAACCATAGGGAGTATCTCAAATGGGAAGGGATTTTGACCCTAGCCCCTGTACATCTCGTGGGCCGGGTTCAGCGTAACCTCTCTGCATTGTTGATTTATTGAATGGTACTCTTTCCTCGAGCATTGGGACTCATTGGTGCTAGACCTTTTTGACCGTTTGAGTAGTGGGACCAACCCAATACCCGTAATTTTGTCTGAAACTTTTCGATCTTTGAGGTTCTGTCGGAAAAATGGTGGAGGGCACTTTCGAGGATGCTCACAACTTCTGATTGTCTGGTTCTACAGCCATCTTTGGACCAATCCTAGTTTCTCTAGGCCCCTTTACAACGGCAAGTTCTTACCTCTAGAAGAGTTCCTCAGAAAGAATGATTGGCCAACCCGCAGGTCCGAAGAGGTATGGAAAGATGTTCTCGGAATTTTAAAAGAGGAAGATGTAGTTTGGAGAGCACCGTGGTTATTGGTGAAGAACATTATCTATAGATGCGGAGAGCATCCGTGGGTACCCCTACTTGGCCTCTAGGGCATACTGCATACGCGCATCTATTAGTTCTGCGGCAGTACGGCTCAAAACAGTTTGTGCCAGCCACCAAGGGTTTGAATGAGTTCAACGTGGATTATGAAAAGGAGAAGAGCTATAAGAAGATGGTGTGCAATGCTTCCTCGGCATGGAATAATGCCAGAAGATTTAAGATTGTAAATGCCCCATACTTGTCACTCTGAAATACGAAGCATGGTGGATAAAGCGTGTTAACGACAATATCCCTCAATTGAGTTTTGATAGGGGAAGATCCATGGAAGAGAGGTTGTTCACACTCCCTACCGAAGCCAAGCTGATGAGGAAGCAACTGGAAGATGAGCAAAAGAAGTACCTCAAGCTTGAAGAAGAGGCCCACCAAGAGAAATTTGACTACGAACTAAAGAAGACACAGTTTGAAGGGATAATTAAGAGCCTATATAGGAAAAAGGATGAGTTGGAACTCGAGCTCAGATTGGAGAAAGAGGAGATTCGAAAACTTAAAAGGTTGAACAGGGGTAAGAGAGTCGCAGAAGGTGGACTAAGTGAGGGGTTAGAACTCTAACTTAAAGAAGAAAAATCCCGAGCTGAGAACTACAAGATAATGTATTATGAGCACAAGGACCAGGTGCTCGCGTTGACCTTGGAAGTGAAGAATTTGAAGACTTTCCATTCTAGGCAGATTGAGAAGGAACAACACCAAAATAACGCTTTGAAAGATTAGGTGAAATGTTTGGAAAAGTCTCTTTTCAAGCACAAGGGCTCAACTAGCAAGTTAAAGGCCAGCAATGCAAAGAACCAAGTCCTGACGACACGCATCGAAGAATTGGAAGAGAAGGTTCAACAGCTTAAGGATCAGATGGCTAGCCTTAGGAGGGCAATTCAAGTACAACCGACACTGATTTTGGAGCAACTGCACTTTACCGCGTATACAATCTGGAGACAGGAACAAGAGTTAGCATGGTGGACAGCGCAGATGACAGAGGTTGCTAAGGGAGATTATTAACCTCGATACTACCTTGAATACTCCACTGAACTTCATGATTGTGTAGACGATGAGTCCGAAGAAGGGTAAAGGATCCTTTGGGTCCTAAGGGATATTATTAACCTCGATACTACCTTGAAGCCATATGTGTAGTAGGGTTTCTTTAAGTTATTGTAACTAGACTACGTTCCTATTAATGCGAGTCGTTTAATGATGATATTCAAACTCAGTATTGCTCTTTGCATTCATGCATTATTTTGAGCTTTGTTTGCATTTTTAGAATGTTAATAATCTTTTAACCGGTTTATTTGCTTGCATCCCGACTAATTACTATCGATTAATTAAAAGGGTTTTTATTTCAGAAAGATAGCATTTTGGTCATTTGGATTACAATCATTCCACATCCCTACCATACTCGCTTACGAACAAGGCAAATGGAAGAAGGTTTTGGCAAGTTAGAGGCCAACCTCAGAGACCAGCTTGAACAAGCACAGCAGGAATTGAGGGATACCATCATTAAGTCCCAACAGGACATGATGAAAGAGATTTTCCAACTGATAAAGGCTAATTTAAGAGGAAAAGAGATCGTCGAGAACCTAACTCAAGACTCGGGAGATCGCTCATATGACTCGATTTTCAAGAACCCTCTATTTACTAACCCACCTAACCCCCTACAAGGAATGCCTTCAACTCATCAGGCTGGCACCTCTACCCCAGCTCAGCCAGGCATAACAATCAGAAACGTCGAGAATGTTGGGGATAGTATCCCAGATTTCGATGAGTTAGAAAAATTCAACCAAGTAAAGGCAGAGTTATCAAAATAGTTAGAGGACACCAGGAAGAACCTTGAAGAAAAATTTCGGATAAAGGAGGATGAAGAGGGACCCTATAGGCTAAATGCGCGAGAACTTAGTTTAGTTCCGGATGTGGAAATTCCTTACAAATTCAAGACTCTGGACTTTGAGAAATTCGATGGAACAACCTGCCCCACTACCCATTTAACCATGTTTTGCTGGAAAATGACAGGGTACACGGATAATGAAAAACTTTTAATCTAATGTTTTTAAGACAGTTTAGCAGGATCCGCTTCAAGGTGGTATAATTAGCTCACTCGCGCTCAGATCAAGTCATGGAAGGATCTGGCCAAAGCCTTTAATGACCAGTACAAGCATATAGCAGATATAATCCCTAATCACCTTCTATTACAAGGAATGAAGTAGAAACGTAATGAAAGCCTCCGAGAATACGCCCAACGATGGCGCAATATAGCAACTTAAGTTCAGCCACCACTTTTTGAGAATAAAATCGCACCAATGTTCATAGACATGCTGAAGTGGACACTCTACGATTGATTGATCAGCAACCCCATTAGTAATTTTGCATAAATGGTAATGACTGGCGAACACATTGAGGCTGCTATTAAAAGTGAGAGAATTGATAGTGGGGAGTCAACACGAAAGAACTACAAGAAGAGGGAAAACAAAGTAAACAACACGAATACTATGAGGCGGTCAAGAACCTCACTATCTCCCGACCCCAAGCAGTAGTAGGGAGTGCTCGAGGCTTCAACAAGAGGGAAGAAAAGGGCCCTAAGAATGAGAATAAGAACCGATCCTTCACTCCTATACCAATGTCTTACAAAGAACTTTACTCACAGTTATATAAGGCAGATTTAGTCCAACCATATCATGTCACACCTTACAACCCCCGTACTCAGCATGGTATGATCTCAAGGTGCATTGTGAGTACCATGTTGACGTCCTCGGGCACTCAATTTAGAACTATATGTTTTTTAAAAAGTTTGTCCAAAATTTAATTTGGACTGGGGTTCTACAGTTGGGGGAACCCAGCACAGTGAACAACCCCCGCCAAACAACGGTGGCAAGGTGTAAATGTCATTGAAGAAAATTATCCTCAAAGGGACAAGGCGAGGGTATCCGAGGTACGATCCCCGCTGAGATGGGTCTTTTAGTAGCTGTGTATGGCCCGTCTCATTGATCAAGGAATGATAATCGTGAGAAAGGGGTGTGGCCTGTACTGCGAATACCATCAGTCAAGGGATCATGAGATTCAGGATTGCGAAGAGTTTCGCCAACTAGTTCAGCACATGATGAACAATAAGGAGATTGAGTTCTTCGAGAAGGAAGGAGAGGAAAATGAGTCAAAAGTATGCGCCTCTGAAGATCAAAATGCTAAGTACAATACGAAGATACCATTTGTCCTCTGCCTCCAGCCGGGTGAGGCAAGCAGGCCAAAAATAAATCCCAAGATTATAATTGCTACTCTAAAGTCTTTTCTTTTCAAGGATACGTAGATGGACCCGTGGAATTACACTACAAGCGTTACAATACCAGGCCCCTCTAGTTCGTCGAAAGGAGAGAAGATGGGAATAGAAACAAAGCTTGAGGGTCTTTTGGAGCCCAATAATGAAGATGCAAGAGATGTGGGCTTCTCACAATGAGTGGTCGGTGCTATGCTTTGGAGAATGAAAAGGCACCAGAAGAGAAAGAATAAAGGAATAAGGAAGTCGAGGGTGAACCGGAGAAGATGTTCGAAAAAGATCTACCGTTAAAAATTAACGAACCGGTTACAAAAACCCAAGCCCAAGAGTTCTTGAGATTTCTGAAACATAGTGAATATAACGTTGTAGAACAACAATGGAAGCAGCCAGCCCGGATCTTAGTGTTAGACCTTCTGCTAAGCTCGGAAAAGCATCGGGATACGTTACTAAAGGTCTTGAATCAGGCCTTCATCCCAGATGATATCTTGATTGAGAAGTTAGGACAGATCTTCGGACATATTACTGACGATAATTTCATTACCTTCAGTGATGACGAAATACCAGGAGAGGGCAGAGGGTCCACCAAGGCTATGAACATTACCACTCATTGCAAGGGCTACGTATTACTAGGAGTGCTGATCGACAACGGTTTTACCTTGAATGTCATGCCATTAGCCACTCTACAGCGATTACCAATTGATATCTCACACATGAAGCCTTGTCATAACACAGTGCGCACTTTTGATGGGACCTAATGAGATGTGGTCGGAAAGATAGAAGTACCCCTACTTTTCGGTCCTACAGAATATATGGTTGACTTTGTGGTTATGGATATTCAGCCATCTTACAATTTCCTGCTAGGAAGGTCGTGGATACATTCGGTCGGTGCCGTTCTGTCTTCACTACACCATAAGTTAAAATTTGTGATCGAAGGAAAGTTGGTAACAGTAAATGCCGAGCAAGATATTATCGTTTCGGTTGCCTCAGACACACCATATGTTTATACCTACGAGGAGGCGGTGGAATGCTCATTTAGGGCGTTGGAGTTTGTCAATGCTACTTTCGCCGTTGAGGGGAATCCACTTCCTTCTCCTAGGTTGTCTAATTGTACAAAATGGTAGTGTTTGAGACAAGATCTACATGGACGCCTTTGACTTATCAGGATAATCCACAAAGTCGGCCGATTTGGGCTCGGCTATAAACCAAATTTTTTTGCAAAAAAGGCAAGAGTGGAGGAAGGGACAGGAACAAAGGAAGGCCCAGCTCAGAGGGGAAGACATCCCTTGGGCCCCTTTAACCTATACCGATCTCAAAGGTATCTTTAAGTTAGGTGGACTCAAGAATCCTAAACAAGACATCCAAGAAGCAATCCAGGAGGGAGAGAAATACATTCAGGGGAATTGGTCAGTGAAGCTTTGGAAGGAATGGACGTAAACGTGATTTGCAAAGACGAAAAGGTTACCCAGCCGTTGGCCAAAATTTGCCCATGTCTTCTGAGTGAAGAACTCACCAATTGGGTCTATGAGGACATACATGTGACTGTTAGACTCACCAATTTGGTAGTTATGTATCGCGCGCTTAATCATTCGTGGCATGGAAATCGTTAAACAATGAAGCAGACCGTATTGTGAGTTCCACCAAGAAGAAGGACATGACATTCAGTGTTACGAGGAGTTTAAGCAAGCGATTTAGAAAATGATGAACAATAAGGAGATTGAATTCTTCGAGAAATATGAAGAAAGAACGGAGTTAGATGTATGAACATCGGATACCCTCAAGGTCAAGTATGAGGTAGATAGGCCTTTTGTCATATCACTCAAGCCAAAGCCAGAAAGTTTGTCCCAAGAAGAGAGCTCCAAAGTAACTCCAAAAATACAAATTTTGACTCTAACTCTATTTCCATTAAGGATGCTCGGAAGGTCCCATGGAGCTATACTACCATGTCTCTGTACTAGAGAAGTCGAAACTACAATGAGAGGAAAAACCATTCGGTGGAGAACCCGCAAAGAAGGAGGACCCGGTAGAATCAAACGCTGAGACGGTAAATAAAGTGGGATATTTTACACGGAGCAGAAGATGCTACTCACTAGAAATGGCAAAGGTTGTAAAGGAACCGAGAGACAAAGGCAAAGCGGTAACTGCCGAACCTGAAAAGATTTTTAGAGAAGAATCTCCCCCAAAAATTTATGAGCCAGTGACAGAGAGTCAGGCACAAGAATTCTTGAGGTTCTTAAAGCACAGTGAATACAGCATCGTTGAGCATCTCAAAAAGTAGCAAGCATGAATTTCAGTACTTGAGTTGTTTTTAAGCTCAGAAAAGCACCGTGATGCATTGTTGAAAGTATTGAATCAAATTTTCATCCCGAACAATATCTCAATAAGCAAGTTAGATAGAATAGTAGGTCATATTGCTGCAGATAACTACATCACCTTCAGTGACGGCGAAACTCTAGATTGAGGCATGGGATCAACTAAGGCTTTGAACATCACTACCCACTGCAAGGGGCATTCTTATCGGGAGTTCTTATCGACAACGGGTCTGCCTTGAATGTATTGTTGATGGTGACTCTACAAAGGCTGCCAGTAGACAGTTCACACATGAAACCATTTCAGAACTCTGTTAGGGCATTTAACGGGACCAAAAGGGATGTTATTAAGAAGATAGAGATGCATTTGCTAATCAGGCCTATCGAGTACGTTATTGAATTTGTGGTAATGTACATCCGACCCACTTATAATTGTTTACTGGGGAAGCCGTGGATTCACTCGGCCGGAGCCGTGCCTTCATCCTTGCACCAAAAGTTAAAATTTGTTATTGACGGGAAGTTGGTAAGTGTGGAAGCTGGACAAGACATCATTGCTTATGTAACAACCGACGCTCCTTATGTCCAAACTGATAAAGATGATGTTGAATGCTCCTTCATGGCCTTAGAATTCGTGAATGCTACCTTTGTAGTAGAGGGAAGCAAGATCCCACACCCTGGACTATCAAACTGCACCAAGATGACAGTCTGGCAAACTTTGGGACGAGGAGCCAAGAAGGGCAAAGGGCTCAAAAAAAGTTTAGAAGGATGCTTGTGCGCCAAGAATGTCACCGGCAAAAAGGATCGGTTTGGGCTTGGCCATAAACACAATTTTCAACAAAGAAAATTAGAATGGAAGAAAAGAGACGAACAAATGAAGGCCAGATTCAAGGGCGAAGACATCCCGTGGGAACCAATGACTTTTCCTCACTTAAAGAATGTTTTTGTGTCTAGAGGGATAATCAGTGTGGAGGAAAAGATACACGAAGCCAGTCTAGAAAGCGCCAAGTTCAAGGATGAGGAAAGGTTTAATGAGGCGTTAGAGAGAATGGATGTCAACATGATAACCAATGAGGGAAGGAGTGCCAAATACTTGGCCGGAATTCGCCCTTGCCTCTCGGGGGAAACACTCAACAATTGGACAATTGTAGATCTGCCAGTAGTTTTTAGGTTGGAATCAGAGTAATGCTTAGAACCAACCCTATTCACTTTTTCCCGCGAGCGATAGGTATCTTTTGTAAAAGGCTTATATATTAATATGCTTGCTTTCAATTCAATAAAAATGATGCTTTCCGTTTTTGTAGCGATGTCCCTTTTTTTCATTGCTAAAAAATACGAGGGTTTTCGAAGTGTTTGAAAAGCATTAAAATAAACGCACAATTATGACCGAATGTTAATTTAATAATCACTTTAATCCGGAACTTCCAATATTAGTAAAGCGGTAATCATTTTAAAAGCTTGACTCTCATTTGTTTTTTTGAAAAAAACAAAAAAATTTCCCAAGGAGTTGCCATCTGTAGCGATGTCCCTTTTTTTCCATTGCTAAAAAAAACGGGGATTTTCGAAGTGTTTGTGATTCTTTTAGATATAAAATATTTATTCCGTGGGGTTTTTAAAAAACCGCATTTTAAAAAATGGAGTCGCCACCGGCCACTTAGGTAGGCCGGACACCGTAAAACCAGAGATTCAAAAAAACTGTTGGGGTCGGGAGTTGGTTACGAATGGGGAAGGATTAGCACCCCCACACCACCCAAAATTGGTACTTTAATAATTACCGCTTTATTAATATTAGATTTTTCGGATTAAAGTGACGATTATTTTAAAATTCGGTCATAATTGCGAATAAATTTTAAGGGCCCCGTTATCCGAGAATAAACGCCCAACCACTATCACTACGCCTGATACTGGCCCCGTTTACGCTCGGATAAAAGGGCACCGCATTAACAATTTATATCTCGATATGCAATCTTAGTGGCAAAAATATAAAGCATGGCAGATAATTTAAAGACAGTAAATATTCACGTAACAGAATACTAATCTAACATAAATAAAATATGTAATTAAAACACACATATACATAACAAGTTTAACAGTAAATAAAAGCAAATTTAACATGTCACAATAACAAGACAGGAATAAATACGTGTGTAGACGAACATATATTTCAAAAAGACATACATACTAGTAATAAAACATATTTCAACATATATGGGAAAATATATTATGCATAAAAAGAAAATACACTAACATGTAACCTAAAAAGCCAAGAGAACATACACATATATATAAAAATACCAAACATGTCGTGTACGAGTCAACTAGAACATAACATGCTTAATACGAATAACCGAACAAAAAGATACATAATCATTATAAACTTAACACACATACACATGTAAAAATAAAAATACAAGGCATATACGAGGGATACAAAATAAGACAAAAGACTATATTAACATATACGATTATAATACGAACATGAATATTTACATGGAAACAGGACTGAAATGAAAAAAAATAAAAGTCAGTGGCAGAAATTAAAGAACAATAATATGTAATTTAAGGACGAAAATGCGAAATAGACAGAACCTAAAAGGATCAAAACTGTAATTGGACCAAGGGGCAAACCCGAAATGAAAAGTTCAAAAACGCGAGATGGTTAAAGGGGTAATTTTACCATTTAAAAATTGATTCGGTGTAATTTAGGGACTGGATTGCAAGATTTTGAAATACAAGGGGGACCAGAGTTGTAAATATACCATGCGGCGAGACAGAAGTGAAAATATTGAAAGCGCGGGAGGATTTAGTACGTAATTTCCCCATTTCACAAAATAATAACAATTATAAAAACCCCTCTTTTAGGCCGAAACCAAATTTTCGGCTATTTGTTTCATTTTTCAGTTTTATAACCCAAATCTTCGTTCTTCGTTTTCTCTTAAATCTCCCCTGAAACCCAGAATCCGGCGGCCCGCCGTCGTGTTATCTACCGTCGGCCGCCGCTAACCGGCACCGGAGAGCTTCAAAAAACCTACCAAAATAACCCACATCTCACCCTCGACACGAATCTGAGGTTGGATTCAGAGGAAAAGCCTCCATCTGCCCTAGATCTAGGAAATACGAAACGAAAAACCCATTTTTTAACCCAAAACGAAACTACAAGGGGTCTCTCACTCCTTTCAGTTCACCGTATCTGGCTTGAGGAAGCCGAAAAGGCTTTTCACTGGTGAGGGGAGACCCACAGACGGCAACGGTAAGACCTCTAACTCTCTCTCTCTCTTTTTATCCCTCTTTTGTGTATGCATGCAAAAAATAAAAAAGTGGAAACGAGTATTTACCACTGGACTTTTTTCTTTCGATTATAACTTGACTGGTTCGATTACAACTTGTTTCTTTTCGATTACAACTCTCTGTTCTTTTCAAAATATTTGTTTCGTACATATATATGCCTGTCTTTGGTTTTGGTACAAGTTGTATATTATTTGCTTTTTCAGATCTGGACTGCTAACTGACATATTTCTTTTCTTGCCGTGTTTTGACATGTTCTGAGTGCGGTGGTTTAAGATCGGCATGGTGCAGCATGGTGGCGATGTGGGCTCTGCCTTTGGCCAGAGATGTTCTCGGCCGTTAGATCAGATCTGATCTAACGGTCAGGATGGCTTGAAGGATGAACGGCCCATATGAAGCCTCGATTTGGTGAAACGGCTCCAGATCGTGCCACGTGGAGCTCAGCAGTCGAGGGGTCAGAGCGCGTGGGGCTCACGCACGCGTGGGATATCAAAGAGTCCGCGCGTGGCACTCGAACGGTCCAGACGTGATGTGCACGCGGCTGGCAGATATTTTGGCTCCTTGCTTGGATCGTGGCCGTTGGATCAGATCTTGATCCAACGGCCCATAGTCACCTGCACACACAATAATTGTAATTAGATAGGGTTTGGGTTTGGGCCAACCGGGCCTTGTAATAATATTAGATTTGTAATTGGACTTGGACTGTAATTTATTTATTTGGTTTAATATATATATATTTTTTTTATCTCATTTTATATATTAGCCCAATAATATTAATAATAGTATAATTATAACAGCAATACACATACATACGTATATACCTATACAAACATTAATTATAACATACCAGTATTCATACATATATAATCACACACATAATTAACCATAAAAACAAATACGCTCGTACTAAATATAGATGCATACGCGACACACATACACCGTATTTAATACATATACATACATAGTTTATAATATACATGCACGCACCACACCTTATATATATATTAGTAACACTCATGTTCCTAATAAACATATAATATAATATGTATACATGCAACACTAATATGTATTTACAGATAAAAATGAGTGATTACAGTTGCCCCTCTTTGCTTGTTCTCATGGAATGGGAAACAAAGCAAAGATTCATAAGCACTCATTTTTATCAGACTTCCATGTTCGTAGCTTTGGAAAAATGCGTTCTTTTGGACATCTCCGCTCTTCCTTAGCTGAATCTTCAGGCTCGTAAGTTCTTCCTATATAGAGCTTCGTCACCTTCCGATCTTGGAGCTACAGGTTCTTCCTATATAGAACCCTTCGCTCTAAAGCCTCGAGTTATGAGTCCCTCCTATATAGAACTTTTCACTTCGAGACAGTAAAGCTTGGAGTCCTTCCTATATAGAACTCTTCGCCTTCAACGCTGGTTTCTCCTATATAAAACCTTTTGCGCCACTGATGGATTCTTCCGACCGGGAGTTCCTCCTATATAGAACTTCTAGTCTTCAAACCCTGGAGCTGTCAGTTCTTCCTATATAGAACTTTTGGCATCTGAAATCTCAGAGCTACAGGTTCTTCCTATATAGAACCTTTCACTCTAAGACAGTGAAGCTCGGAGCCTTTCCTATATAAGACTCTTCGCTTTTGACACAACAGGTTTCCTATATAACCTTGTGTGTCATAGGTGAATTCCTTCGACTGGGAGTTCTTCCTATATAGAACTGCGAGTCTTCACCTTGGAGCCGTCGGTCCTTCCTATATAGAACTTTTGGCGTCTGGAATCTTGGAGCTACGAATTCTTCCTATATAGAATCTTTTACTCTAAGACATTGAAGCTCGGAGCCCTTCCTATATGGAACTCTTCGCTTTCGACACAGTAGGATTTCCTATATAATCTTGTGTGTCATGGGTGAATTCCTTCGACTGGGAGTCCTTCCTATATAGAACTGCTAGTCTTCACCCTGGAGCTGTCAGTCCTTCCTATATAGAACTTTTAGCTTCTGAAGCCTTGGAGCGGAGGATTCTTCCTATATAGAACCTCTCTCTGGAGCTTGGAAACATATGCCTTTTGTATGTAAAAACATTGTCTTCTCATTTGGGATTCACACCACGATGGCCATCGATGTCTCTTTGAATCTGCAGTTACCTGTCTGAGATAAAAACAAAATGCTATGACAAATGAATTGACATGCTCCTAATCCTAGTGATGTCTGACTATTCATGATGCATGAGTGTCAATATCTTGGTGGGCTTGTTTTGGTCCTTATTCGATCTTGGTTTTCACTTTCACCTTTCTCACGGGCGTCGATACCCCACTTTACTGTCAGGTTCAACCATTTCATCCTTTCTTTTTCTCCACTTATGACTTGGAATTCTAAAGTGTCCTTTCGGGTTTTCACTTTAGAGAGAGTTTTTTTTGTGTTTTTTTAGGGGTGCCCTTCTGGGTTTTCACCCAAGAGATCTCTCTTGTTATCTCGCATGCCTTCCTTGAATAGACAGGACGTACGCCATTGGTCATCCTATCCGGTTGTTTGAAGCTTTCCGTCTTCTCTATCAACAGCCATTATGTAGAGAACTAGAAGACGGAGTTAACATCGTTTTCTTTGATCACCTGCATTTTTAAGGTTAAATCACAGTAATGCTCCGAAATCTCTTGTTTCACTATAAGCCTATGTTAACTTATTTGACTGAAATTAACAAGAAGGCAAGGAATGGATGCTCAAAAACACGGTTTTATTACGATTAAGGGCTTGGGATATCTTAAAAAAGAAAGGTATGACACACATGAGAAAGAAGAAAAGTTAAGTATGAAATACAAGATCCCTCATTATCTTCGATATGAATGATAGATGATCCTGTCAACCGGTGTAGAATTTTTTTGCCTAAAGCCTCTTCTTCATGATGTTCATGGGGATACCCTTCTCTTCGGACATTCAATTTTTCAATTTACCCGAGCCGCCCTTTACGGGTTTTCAACTCGGGTCTTCCCTTTGCTTCAAGACGCCCGACTTCGGGTTTTCGTCCTGAGCTCTCCATTTTGTTCTCTTTTTATTATTTTATTTTTTTTCTTTTCCTTTCTTTTTTTTCAAATATAGTATTTCTTAACGGCATCTGAATTTACAGGGTTTTTCAGCTCGTCTCCATCCATTTCTGTTAGGATCAGGGCTCCTCCTGAGAAGGCCTTTTTTACGACGTACGGTCCTTCCCAGTTGGGCATCCACTTTCCTCGAGCATCTTTCTGGATCGAGAGGATTTTCTTAAGCACCAGATCCCCTTCTTTGAATTCTCTTGGGCGCACTTTTTTGTTTTATGCCTGCACCATCCGCTTTTGGTACATCTGACCATGACAATTGGCCTTTAGTCTCTTTTCATCAATGATATTTAGCTGGTCGTATCTGGCCTGCATCCACTCGGCTTCTTCCAATTTTACTTCGTTTAAGACCCAGAGAGACGGGATCTCAACCTCAGTTGGGAGTACTGCTTCGGTACCATACACCAAGGAGTAGGGTGTTGCCCCCGTTGATGTGCGAATGGACGTCCTATAGGCGAAAAGGGCAAAAGGCAACTTCTCATGCCAATCCCTGTAGGTATCCGTAGTCTTCGCTATGATCTTCTTTATGTTCTTTTTTGCTGCTTCCACTGCTTCATTCATTTTAGGACGATAGACTGTGGAATTGTGGTGTGTTATCTTGAATTGAGTGCACGCGTCCGTCATCATTTTGTTATTCAGATTGGAAGCGTTGTCGGTGATGACCCTTTCCGGCAATCCGTATCGACAAATAATCTTCTTCTTTACGAACTTACATACTGTAGTCCTTGTGATGTTGGAGTAAGACGCTGCCTCTACCCATTTAGTGAAGTAGTCTATGGCGACCAATATGAAACGGTGTCCATTGGAAGCTTTCGGATGAATCTGCCCGATGACGTCCATGCCCCACGCCGCGAAAGGCCACGGAGAATTCATGGTGTGTAAAGGCGATGGGGGCGCGTGAATTTTGTCAGCGTAGATTTGGCATTTGTGGTATTTTGTGGCGTAATTGATGCAATCTCCCTCCATGGTCAACCAGAAATAACCATATCTCATAATTTTCCGGGCTATAGACAGCCCGTTGGCGTGCGTTCCACAGAGCCCGTCATGTACTTCGACTAAAATCTTCTTCGCCTCCCGGGCATCCACACATCTCAGCAATGTCTGATCATGACTTCTCCTATATAGGATCTCCCCATCTAGGACATATTTTGTTGCCATTTTTCGGCGTTTTTTTTGTCATTGTCGTTTGCCCCTTCGGATACTTTGAAGCTTGACATATTGCAAGATGTCATAGTACCATGGGTTTCCATCAATCTCTTCCTGTACATTACAACAATGAGCAGGCCTTTCAAACGTCTGCATCTCAATGGGCTTCATTTCTACCCCGGTGTTTTTTTTAAACATGGATGCCAAGGTTGCCAATGCATCTGCCATCGATTTTCTTCTCGGGGCAAGTAATTGGTGACCTTTTCGAACTCTTTGGTGAGCTCTTGGATCAATTCGTAATATTTGACCAACCGGGTCCCTGGTTTCCCATTCCCCGCGTAATAGGTAAATTACTAAGGATGAATCTCCGAATACTCAAAGTTCTTTAATCTTTCTCTCAATAGTGAGTTCGGTCCCATAACGCAAGTTGCGTATTCAGCTATATTGTTTGTGCGAGAAGAATTCCAATCTCTTTGGTGAAAGGATAATAGGCGTCCTCGGGAGAAATTAGCACTTTGCTCTTATCCCATGTCCGGGCGTTAGAGGCTCCATCAAGTAAAGCTTCCATGGTTTATCATCTGAAACCTCTTCTTCGGTTGTAATGCACATCAAGTCTTAAATGGGAAATTAAAGTTCAATGCCTCATAGTCATCGAAGCACGGCTAGATAGGAAAATCTGCTACGGCACTCCCTTTACGGCTTTACGGTTAACGTATACGATATCGAATTCGGATAAGAGCATCCGCCATCGGGCCATCCTTCTGTTAGTCTTTGGCGCTTCCATTAAGAACTTCAATGGGTCTAGCTTGGATATCAACCAAGTAGTATGGTACAGCATGTACTGTCTAAGCCGCTTGGTAGCCCAAACTAGAGCACAACACAGCTTCTGCATCGGCGGGTACCGCGTTTCGCAATCATTGAATTTCCTACTTAGGTAATAGATGGCTTGCTCCCTTTTTCTTGACTCATCGTGTTGCCCCAATACGTATCCCATTGAATTCTCAAAAACTGGCAGGTAGAGAATTAATGGTCGACCTGGTACTGGTGCGACTAAAATTAGAGCGTTTGTTAGGTACTTTTTGATATTTTCTAGGGCTCTTTGACATTCCTCATCCCACACACCAGGATTATTCTTTCTAAGAAGTCTGAAGACCGGGTCACGTTGGTCGGTTAATTGGGAAATGAAACGAGAGATATAATTCAGCCTCCCCAGGAAACCGCGAACTTCCTTCTGAGTGCGGGGTGGTGAGAGATCCTGGATGGCTTTCACTTTATCTAGATCAATCTCAATCCCTCTTCTGCTTACCACGAACCCTATGAGTTTTCCAAAAGTAACGGCGAAGGTACACTTGGCAGGATTGAGCCTCAGTTGGTACTTCCGTAGTCTTTGGAATAGTTTTCTCAGATTCTGTAGGTGCTCTTCCTCTGTTCGGGACTTGGCAATCATATCGTCCACGTATACTTCTATTTCTTTGTGCATCATGTCATGGAAAAGAGTCACCATTGCTCTTTGGTATGTTGCCCCTGCGTTCTTTAACCCAAACGGCATTACTCGATAACAAAAAGTGCCCCACATGGTTATGAACGTGGTCTTCTCCATGTCGTTAGGGTCCATCTTTATCTGGTTGTACCCTGAGAAGTCGTCCATGAATGAAAACCATGAGTGTCCTGCAGTGTTGTCAACCAGCGTGTCAATATGTGGTAAGGGGAAATTGTCTTTAGGGCTAGCTCGGTTCAGATCCTTATAATCTACACACATACGAACTTTTCCGTCCTTATTTGGTACTGGTACAATGTTTGCAACCCATTCGGGGTATTTGGCTACCTCCAAGAATCCAGCATCAAACTGCTTTTTCACTTCCTCTCGGATTTTTAACAACATATCTGGTCTCATTCTCCGAAGTTTTTGCTGTATTGGTTTGCACTCCGATTTTGTTGGCAATTTATGCACCACTATGTCGGTATTCAACCCTGGCATATCTTGATAAGTCTAGGCGAAGGCATCCTTGAATTCCTGAAGTAGGGTTATCAGTTCGTGCTTGGTTTTTGAGGAAATCGTCGTTCCTACTTTTATTTCTTTTCTCTCTTCTTCAGTCCCCAAGTTCACAACTTCTGTTTCTTCTTGATGGGGCATGATCTACCTTTCTTCGTTGGCCACCATTCTCTTTAACTCTTCCGGGACCTCACTTTCTATCTCATCATACCCTTCCTCCATTCCCTCCGAGACCTCAGGGCATTCGAAATTCACTCCAGGATTGGATCTGGTATCATTCATATCGTCAATCATGAGCGACCTGCATTAAATGAGAATGGATTGTATTGGGAAAGAGATGGCTTTATATGAAGGGAATGAACATGAAGAATGCATGAATGAAATAAATGAAACTTTGGTCATTTTAGGAAAGTGTGGATATTTTCATTTCAATCAAAAAGTTAACATAGGTGCCCCATACAAGAGATCCCCATTGTTTACGGGCAAAAACAAAAGGTTGATTCGGAGCATTACTCTGATCTATTCCTAAAAACTACAGGTAGATCAATGCAGCTCCAGTTATCGAGTGTTTCCCCGAAACGGCAAGGGCGGATGTTGGTCAACATTTTGCTACCTCGGTCCTTTTCAGCTATCATGTTGATGTACATCCCTTCAAATAATTCACTAAGTATTTCCTCCTGGTTGAGTACTTCATTTTCCTTCATTGTCTCTCCAACATTTTGACCTGGCTGGTAGAACCCTCCGGAGATAAAAGTGGTTTTCAAACTAGGAAAGGACATCGGTCTCCATAGAATGTCTTCTCCTTTAGATCTGGCTTTTATTTGCTCTTCCTTCCTCTTATATTCCTCTTTCCTCTGTTGGACACTTGGTTGGTAACCCAGCCCAAAACGATCTTTCTTGGTTATCATATTCTTGGGTCTTAGGTTTCCTTGTAATTTCTTCCCCAGCCCATATCCAATTTTGGCTCATCGGCCTAAAGTTTCTGCGACGGTCATCTTGTTATAATTAGATAACCTAGGGTAGGGGATCCGACTTCCCTCCGAAACGAAAGTGGCATTCACTAGTTCCAATGCTCGGAACGAGCATTCTGTAGCATCTTCATCATTTTGAATGTAGGGGGCATCTGATGTCACTGAAGCAACAAATTCCTGCTCTGCCTCTACTGTGACCAATTTGCCTTCGACTACATATTTTAATTTCTGATGCAATGATGAAGGGACAACTCCTGCAGAGTGGATCCATGGTCTTCCCAACAAGCAGCTGTAAGATGGTTTTATGTCCATCGCCACAAAATCGATCACATATTCAGTTGGTCCGATCAATAGAAGCACCTCAATTTTCCCCATTGTTCCTCTTTGCGTACCATCAAAGGCTCTTACCGATTTGTGGCAGGGCTTTAGGTGCGAACCATCTATTGGTAGTTTTTTCAGGGTTACCATAGGCAAGACGTTCAATGTTGACCCGTTGTCGATTAGTACGCCTGGTACTACATACCCTTTGCAGTGGGTAGTGATGTTAAGGGCTTTGGTGGACCTCATTCCTCCCTCAGGGATCTCATCATCACTGAACATTATATGATTATAGGCAGTGATATGCCCCACTATCATGTCCAGGTTTGTCACAGAAATGTCCTGGGGCACAAAAGTTTGATTCAGCACTTTCAATAGCGTCTCCCGGTGCTTTTCTGAACTCAAGAATAATTCGAGTACTGTGATCCTGGCCGGTTGCTTTCGTAGTTGTTCCACTACGTTGTACTCGCTATGTCTCAAGAACTTCAGAAATTCTTTGGCTTGGGCCTCAGTTACTGGCTCATTTATCTTTGAGGGAGGTTCCTCTCCAAATATCTGCGTAGGGCTAACTGTTGTACTCTTCCCCTTATCCTTTTCAGCTGCTTTCAAAGTCTCGGAGGAATAACATCTGTCGCTCCTTGTGAAATGGCCTACCTCACCAGCGTTTACATCGTTCTGGCTTTGTTGGTCTTTTAGCGTAGGCTCTTTTACCTGACCGTGTTCTGGTTTTTCTGGCGTGGTCACATTTACAGCATAATTCCAGGGGGTTTGCCGCATATCTTTGAATGGGAATGGAGATGGTGCTAAAATGATGATCTTGGGATTTATCTTGTTGGTTTCTCCTTGGGAGGCACCTGTATTCCCTGGCCTGAGGAAGATGACAAAAGGTCTATCCTTCCCGTATTTAGATTTGGGGTTATCCGTCATATGTATATCCGACCCCTTCTTCCCTATGGGCTCCTCGAAGAATTCTATTTGTTTTTCATTCATTAATTGCTGTACCAATCTCTTGAACTCATCGTACTCTTGGATATCATGCCCTTCAGTCTGGTGGAATTCGCAATACTCTCCACATCCCTTCTGCCTTGTTATCATGCCGTTGTCGATCATACGGGCCATGCATAACTGTTGAAATACCCACCGTAAAGGAGACTTGATTTCTGATACATCATCCTTAATCCTCCTGGTAAAGTATTCTTCAATAACATTTACCCCTCTGCTCCCATGATTAGGCAGCGGGTTGTTGGCTACACTCGGCTCTTCAAACTTCAATATCCCAGAATCGATTAAGTTCTGCACAAGTTTTTTGAAAGCAAGGCAGTTCTCAGTGGGATGTCTAGGGGTACCACCGTGATAGTCGCAATGCGTGTTCGGATTATACCAAGACGGGAAGGGCGGATTGACAGGAGTAACGATGTATGGACGGACCAGGTCTGCTTCATACAACTGGGAATAAAGTTTTGAGTACGAAACAGGTAGGGGAGTGAAAGTTCTTCTCTCTTTCTCTTTTCTGGTGATTCTCTCATCTCTTTGATTTGAGTTTTGTGTTTTTCCCACATGTGCTTGTGGCTGTGAGACTGTGAAGTTCTTCGGGGCGGTATAAGTGCTGGTGGTGTTTACTTCATTTCTCTTGTTATACTTCCGAGACCCTTCCCCGCCATCAATCCTACCACTCTTAATTTCCAGTTCAAGGGACTCTCCAGTCCTGATTAAGTCAGCAAAGCACTGCGTTGTGTTATTAATGAGGCGATCAAAGAGTGCCCCTTTCAGAGTATTAACAAATAACGGCGTAATTTCATGTTCCGGGATGGGTGGCTGAATTTGGGCGGCCACTTCTCGCCACCTCTGGGCGTATTGCCTCAGGCTTTTGTTGGACTTCTATCCCATATTTTCCAACATAATTCTGCTGGGGGTCATGTTTGTTACATGCTTGTATTGCTCAGTAAATGCTCTTGACAGATCTTTCCATGTCTTAACATTTGCTTTGCTCAACTGGGTGTACCACCGTAACGCCGCTCCAGTTAGGTTGTCCTGGAAACAATGGATCAGTAGCTTTTCGTCCTTATGGTAGGCCGCCATCTTTCGACAGTACATTGTTATGTGTGCGGAAGGACATGTAGTTCCATCGTATTTGTCGAACTCTAGCATTTTAAATTTTGGCGGTAGGACAAGATCGGACACCAGACTTAAGTCGCTAGTGTCATTTCCTGATTCTTCATTAGGTTGTAACATTTTAAATTTTTCCTCCATGAGGCGAAACCTTTCCTCCCACTTTTCCTCTACCTCAGTCCTAATCCTTTCAACCATGTTCAGGTCCGGCACCTCTTCTTCATAGAGTGCTTCAGCATCGAGGGGTTGAGTCTCAGGTACCCCTATTTGAAAATTAGATGACATTCCTGCAGGGTCGATATACACCTCCCTAGCCGGGTTTGGTGCAGTTGGTTGAACCTTGTAGTGAGCTGGGGTACCCTCTGGCTCTTGAATGGTTTCTCCTTCGACTCTTTTTCTAAGACTCTTAGCCAACAACGCGGTTATGTCGGATACTATAGATGCTTGCGACTGCGCAATCTGATCACTGAGGCTTCTCTGGGCCTCTTCAAGCCTTGTCTCGAGCTCTTTTTGCCCTTTTCTAGACTGATTATCCTGTCTTCCATGAGTTTGCTTTGTAACCGGGTAAAGTATGGGTGATGAATGATTGCGGGTTAACAACACACAATGCCACAATATTCACAATGTTAATATGGTTGCAAGAAATAAATGCATGTATAATGATGCGAATGTCATGATGCAAATGCAAGAATGTATGCAGATAAGGTACTGATTCCACTTGTAATCACCCTTTTGAACTACTTCCACGGGAATTAAAGGGTATGGATTACAACAGAGTTCGTATTACAAAATAAAGATCCCTGATACAAAAGATCTAATTACATCACAGAGTCCTATAGATAAGCTCTAGCTCTATCTCCTAATTTTCCAATTGCCCTGAGCAGCTTGAGGAACCTGGGAGCTTCTTCCATTTTCGGGACTATGAAAGGTCGAAGAGTTTCAGCCTCGACAGCTAAATCATTCATATGCCTGGCGACTCACTGTATGTCCACCATTAGGTTTGCGTAATATTGGTCCCTATCCTGTACCATCCGGGCAGCGTCACGCAGTCTCTTTTGCCAATAGATGTCCCCTCCGGCTGCAGCTTCCTCGAACACACTAATTCTTTCCTTGTAATCCTCAACAGTTGCTTCGAGGGACTTAATTCGTGCTCGTAACATGCTTACTTCACGTTCGCTTTCTTGAAGCTCAGTGAAACCATTTCTGTGGCAGTACATTCGAAGTGAGTGTTCAACTTCCGCCATCTTTCCTTTTAATTCGCCATTCTGACTTTGGCTTTGCTCTAGACATTGAATAGTGTTATCGTACAATTTTTGCATCTCTAACAGTCTATTTCGGCTACTCATGGACTTTCTTTTCCATACGGCGACGCTTTCTTTCTCATGATGGACGAGTTGTTTTCCCTTGCTGATTTCTTGCCTGAATCTTTCCTTTTCCTGATCAATGGCCTTCTTGGAGGACCGTTTTTCTTCTTCCATAGCCAACCGGCAGCTTTCTATCTCTTTCTTGATTGCTCTCTTACTGATTTCTCGTTCTTCTTCCACCAAACGGATACCATTCATTCTTTCTCTTTCCACGGCTATGAATTGACTTCGGCTGGACTTCTGTATTTTTGCTTGTAGTAGAAGGGCATCTTTTTGATAAAGAGCATTCTTGTCGTTCAAATATGCATTTAATTTCTTTCACTGCCTAATGATCCCATCCCGCTCGTCAACCTCTAAGCTTGCCTTATAGAGCTCGCTCGCATGTTGGGTCTGTTGGATGTCCATTTTCCTTTTAACTTCTTCGAGTTCACTCCTTAAGATGTCAGCTTCAGACGGTACCACCCTTGTAAGCTCTTCGAGTGACACTGATGGTCCTTGATCAGATTCGGGATTCAGATTATTAACCCTCAAACGTCTCCAAAGATCGTAGTCTGGGGTAGTCATGTGCTCGGTATCTCCTTCCACCCTGATCCGGTAACAATGGTCCCAGGCTCTCATGATGGTCTGAATTTTTCCTTTGAACTCCCCTTTGAAAAGAAATTTAGTTTGGCTTAATCCGGCGGTATTGGGAATGAACTGTCGCGATCCGAACTGTCGAGACACTAAAAGCGGAGCACAGGCGATCCCTCCATGCAATCCTAACATCATCAGCCAGTTGAAATCACCACAACTGTATAGAAAATAATTAACTTTACCGAGCCATGGGACCCTCCATGCTATGTCTTCATCTTGAATGTTCCTGAAGAAACTAGTCCACATTTTTGTTTTCAAATCCTCTCGCCATTCCTTTGCTAAGTACTCCCGTAAAGGCGAAAAACCTTGGAAGGATATCCCCGGTAGGACCCTCGTCGGTGTCTTCCACATGTGACTCTGAATCCATACTTGTAACAGCTGTGCGCATCCTCAAAAACGTCCTTCTTTGTGTTTCCGGCTAGCATTTAAGGAAATGAAAGTCTCGACCAAGATTGCTGGTACTGGGTTTGCTTTCCGTTTTACCCGCTCAAATAAGTCCAGAATGGCTATATCAATGTTCCCGAGTACTCTTGGAAAGATCACCAAGCCATATATTCCTAAGGCGAACAAGTCCATTTTCTTTGCCTCGTCTGGATGTGTCGGTATGATGTCCCGAATACTTTCCCATGCAAAGACTGTATTGTCTCCTCGGATCTGAAGGAGGCCATTAACCCAATCGTCACTCATTCCCGCAAAGGTTTTGAGTTTCGCAGTGTAATTCTGATTCCTCGGAGGCTCGTAGATCCAATCTTCCTTAATGTTTTTCTGGTTAAGTAAAGCAGTGTATTCTTCTACTGTAGGCATCATGTCCTGCCCATTGAAGGTGAAGCAGCAAAAAGCCGGATTCCAGAACTGGACTATAGCTCGGAGTAGGGGCTGGTTAATCCGAACATATAACAGCTGTGCAATGTCGCCATAACTATCGCAGAACAAGTCTTGTAGTCTTCGGTCCCATCTTTACCAAATGCTTTAAAGATCCCATGGTCGTTCTGTTGGAGACTCACATAGGTGTACCCTGCTATTACGCGTTCGTTCGGTAAACTGTCCCCTTGGGTTTTCTGGTTGACCTCTGACCAATGTCTGACTGACAAATTAATCTCTTCTTTCCTAAGACACCTTTTTCCATTGTGAAAGACTTTCTGATCAGGCAAACCACTTGATCCAGTACCTTTATGTAATGCAAATGTATGATGTATGAAAAAAAAACAAAAGCGAAAAGAAAGCAGGTCAATACCAGATAAAATTAATAAATATGTAAATAAAAGGACAAAATTAAACATAATAAACACACAAAACAACCCTATTTATCCCGTCTAAAATACCTAAGGTTATCCGCATGGCTCTAACAGGGTGGGTTTCTATGTATTCTCTACATGCAGTCTTGGTTCTAGGAGGTACCCGAATTGTCCTTGCTGTCCCCTACTAAGGGTAGCAAGGCCCCCGATCATCACCCATTATAGGCTCCTTTCAATCGGGTTCAATTCAGGGGGACCCATTTGCTTATGCCCGTACCAAGGAACGATATCCTTACGAAAGCATAAGGTACTCGAGCCCCGAAGGTACTTGCTAGGCCCATACGGGAGAACGATATCTCCACGAAAGCATTAGCGTTTTCCCCCCACTTAAAAAAATGGGTTTATATGCCATATTTTAAATGCGTTAAAATAAACGCGCAATTATGACCGAATGTTAATTTAATAGTCACTTTAATCTGGAACTTCCAATATTAGTAAAGCGGTAATTATTTTAAAAGCTTGACTCTCATTTGTTTTTTTGAAAAAAACAAAAAATTTCCCCAGCGGAGTCGCCATCTGTAGCGATGTCCCTTTTTTTCCATTGCTAAAAAAACGGGGGTTTTCGAAGTGTTTGAAAAGTGTTTGTGATTCTTTTGAATATAAAATATTTATTCCGTGGGGTTTTTAAAAAACCGCATTTTAAAAAATGGAGTCGCCACCGACCACTTAGGTAGGCCGGACACCGTAAAACCAGAGATTCAAAAAAACTGTTGGGGTCGGGAGTCGGTTACGGATGGGGAAGGATTAGCACCCCCACACCGCCCAAAATTGGTACTTTAATAATTACCGCTTTATTAATATTGGATTTTTCGGATTAAAGTGACGATTATTTTAAAATTCGGTCATAATTGCGAATAAATTTTAAGGGCCCCGTTATCCGAGAATAAACACCCAACAACTATCACTACGCCTGATACTGGCCCCGTTTACGCTCGGATAAAAGGGCATCGCATTAACAATTTATATCTCGATATGCAATCTTAGTGGCAAAAATATAAAGCATGGCAGATAATTTAAAGACAGTAAATATTCACGTAACAGAATACTAATCTAACATAAATAAAATATGTAATTAAAACACACATATACATAACAAGTTTAACAGTAAATAAAAGCAAATTTAACATGTCACAATAACAAGACAAGAATAAATATGTGTGTAGACGAACATATATTTCAAAAAGACATACATACTAGTAATAAAACATATTTCAACATATATGGGACAATATATTATGCATAAAAAGAAAATGCACTAACATGTAACCTAAAAGGCCAAGAGAACATACACATATATATAAACATACCAAACATGCCGTGTACGAGTCAACTAGAACATAACATGCTTAATACGAATAACCGAACAAAAAGATACATAATCATTATAAACTTAACACACATACACATGTAAACATAAAAATACAAGGCATATACGAGGGATATAAAATAAGACAAAAGAGTACATTAACATATACGATTATAATACGAACATGAATATTTACATGGAAACAGGACTGAAATGAAAAAAATAAAAGTCAGTGGCAGAAATTAAAGAACAATAATATGTAATTTAAGGACGAAAATGTGAAATAGACAGAACCTAAAAGGATCAAAACTGTAATTGGACCAAGGGGCAGACCCGAAATGAAAAGTTCAAAAACGTGGGATGGTTAAAGGGGTAATTTTACCATTTAAAAACTGATTCGGTGTAATTTAGGGACTGGATTGCAAGATTTTGAAATACAAGGGGGACCAGAGTTGTAAATATACCATGTGGCGAGACAGAAGTGAAAATATTGAAAGCGCGGGAGGATTTAGTACGTAATTTCCCCATTTCATAAAATAATAACAACTATAAAAACCCCTCTTTTAGGCCGAAACCAAATTTTCGGCCATTTGTTTCATTTTTCAGTTTTATAACCCAAATCTATGTTCTTCGTTTTCTCTCAAATCTCCCCTGAAACCCAGAATCCGGAGCTTCAAAAAACCTACCAAAATAACCCACATCTCACCCTCGACACGAATCCGAGGTTGGATTCAGAGGAAAAGCCTCCATCTACCCTAGATCTAGGAAATACGAAACGAAAAACCCATTTTTTTAACCCAAAACGAAACTACAAGGGGTCTCCCACTCCTTTCAGTTCACCGTATCTGGCTTGAGGAAGCCGAAAAGGCTTGTCACTGGTGAGGGGAGACCCACAAAAGGCAACGGTAAGACCTCTAACTCTCTCTCTCTTTTTTTATCCCTCTTTTGTGTATGCATGCAAAAAAAAAAAAAAGGGAAACAAGTATTTACCACTGGACTTTTTTCTTTCGATTATAACTTGACTGGTTCGATTACAACTTGTTTCTTTTCGATTACAACTCTCTGTTCTTTTCAAAATATTTGTTTCGTACATATATATGCCTGTCTTTGGTTTTGGTACAAGTTGTATATTATTTGCTTTTTCAGATCTGGACTGCTAACTGACATATTTCTTTTCTTGCCGTGTTTTGACATGTTCTGAGCGCGGTGGTTGAAGATCGGCATGGTGCAGCATGGTGGCGGTGTGGGCTCTGCCTTTGGCCAGAGATGTTCTCGGCCGTTAGATCAGATCTGATCTAACGGTCGGGATGTCTTGAAGGATGAACGGCCCATATGAAGCCTCGATTTGGTGAAACGGCTCCAGATCGTGCCATGTGGAGCTCAGCAATCGAGGGGTCAGAGCGTGTGGGGCTCACGCACGCGTGGGATATCAAAGAATCCGCGCGTGGCACTCGAATGGTCCAGACGTGATGTGCACGCGTGGTGGCAGATATTTTGGCTCCTTGCTTGGATCGTGGCCGTTGGATCAGATCTTGATCCAACGGCCCATAGTCACCTGCACACACAATAATTGTAATTAGATAGGGTTTGGGTTTGGGCCAACCGGGCCTTGTAATAATATTAGATTTGTAATTGGACTTGGACTGTAATTTATTTATTTGGTTTAATATATTTTTTTTTGGATCTCATTTTATATATTAGCCCAATAATATTAATAATAGTATAATTATAACAGCAATACACATGCATACGTATATACCTATACAAACATTAATTATAACATACCAGTATTCATACATATATAATCACACACATAATTAACCATAAAAACAAATACGCTCGTACTAAATATAGATGCATACGCGACACACATACACCGTATTTAATATGTATACATACATAGTTTATAATATACATGCACGCACCACACCTTATATATATATTAGTAACACTCATGCACCTAATAAATATATAATATAATATGTATACATGCAACACTAATATGTATTTACAGATAAAATGAGTGATTACAGTTTTTTCTCAAATGGCAAACACATTTTTTTTGCATTTATTCATTACATTTATTATTCATTATTATTTTATTTGTTTCATTAATTCCATAAGAGTATTCATTTCTTGTCCCGATACATATTCGATTTCAAATTGTTTTAGGGTCCCTATTATTAACTGTATGAATGACTCTAAATCTAATCTCGAGATAGATTTTGAATGACCCTCGTGTTTGGCGAAAATCGAGGAAGGGGATAATAAGATGAAAGTTGAGATCCCATATGAACTACTCCGATTAATGGAAAGTGAAGATAAGAAAATCTTGCCTCATCAAGAAGAGTTAGAGATTCTCAATTTGGGCATGGAAGATGAAAGAAAAGAAGTGAAGATTGGTACTGCCCTCTCGTTTGAGGCCCATCGTGAATTGATTGAGTTGCTTTCAAAATTCAAGGATATTTTTGCATGGACTTATCAAGACATGCCAAGTTTGGACACAGATATTGTAGTGCATAAGCTACCGATTAAGCCATAATATAAGCCGGTCCAACAAAAACTTAGAAGGATGATACCAGAAATGTTGTTGAAGGTTTGAGAAGAGGTAAAGAAATAGTACGATGTCAGTTTTTTATGAGTCTCTAAATACTCGGAGTGGGTGGCAAACATAGTTCGTATGTGTGTAGATTATAGAGACCTCAATAAGGAAAGCCCCAAAGATAATTTTACTCTACCTCATATTGATACTTTGGTCGACAACACCGCGGGACATTCATGGTTCTTTTTTATGGATGGTTTCTCGGGGTACAACCAAATTAAAATGCATCCTGACGACATGGAGAAAACTACGTTCGTGACTATGTGGGGAACATTTTATTATAAGGTGATGCCCTTTGGATTGAAGAACGCCGGAGCAACCTACCAAAGGGTCATGGTAACCATTTTTCACGACATGATGCATAAGGAGATCGAGGTACATGTAGATGACATGATTGCCAAATCTTGAATGGAGGATGAGCATATTCAAAACTTGAGGAAGCTCTTCCAAATGTTAATAAAGTATCAGTTAAAACTCAATCCGGTAAAATGCACCTTCGACTTCATGTCCGGTAAGCTTTTAGGCTTTTTGGTTAGCCGAAAAGGAATTGAGATTGACCCGAATAAGGTGAAAGCTATTCAAAATCTCTCGCCACCTCAGACCCAAAAAGAAGTTCGAGGTTTCTTGGTAATATTAAATTATATATCTCAGTTTATTTCTCAATTAATCGACAAATACAATCCCGTCTTTAGATTGCTCGGAAAGAATAACCCGAGAGTGTGGAATGAATAGTGTCAAGAGGCTCTAGATAAGATCAAGAAATATTTAACTAACGCTCTGATTCTAGTAGCACCGGTACTAGGTAGGCCATTGATCTTGTATCTAACTGTCTTTAAAAATTCAATGGGTTGTGTTTTGGGGCAACACGATGAGTCCGGGAATAAAGAAAATGCAATCTACTATCTGTGCAAGAAATTCACCGATTGTGAAACACGATACCCACCGATTAAAAAGTTGTGTTGTGCTCTAGTATGGGCTACCAAAAGGCTCAGGCAATACATGTTGTATCACATCACGTGGTTGATATCCAAGTTGGATCCTTTGAAGTTCCTAATGGAATCACCAACACTAAACGGAAGGTTGGCCCGTTGGCAAATGCTATTGTCTGAATTCGATATATTGTATATGAGTCAGAAGGCAGTAAAAGGGAACGCTATATCAGACTTCCTGGCAAGCTGCGCTTCAGATGACTAGGAATGTTTAAACTTTAATTTCCCCGATGAAGACCTAATGTGCATAATAGTTAAAGAAGAGACTACTCCAGAGGATGAGTTGTGGAAGCTCTATTTCGATGGGGCATCCAATGCCTTAGGCCATGGAATTGAGGCAGTGTTAATCTCTCCAAAAAATGTCTATTATCCCTTCACCAGTAGATTGGAATTCTTTTGCACGAATAACATAGCCGAGTAGGCTTGTGTTATGGGTTTAAATGCAGCCATTGAAAGGAAAATCAAGGTGCTTCAAGTTTTTGGGGATTCGTCCTTGGTAATCTATCAGTTACGAAAAGAATGGGAAACAAGAGATTCGAAGTTGGTCAAGTATTACGACATGATCCAAGAGTTAATCAAAAGCTTTGAAAGAAATAGCTTCACTTACCTTCCAAGGGAAGACAATCAAATGGAAGACGCCTTGGCAACGTTAGCTGCAATGTTTAAAGTAAGTACCGAGGCCGAATTAAAGGCAATCGAGATGAAATTTTTTGAAATACCAGCTCATTTCTGTAGTTTGGAAGAAGAAGCAGATGGTAACCCATGGTACTATGACATCCTTTAGTATATCAAGTTCCAAACCTACCCCAAAGGGGCCAATGAAAATGACAAGAGAACCATCAGAAGAATAGTGGTATAATATGTTTTAGACGGGGAAATCTTATACAAAAAGGGTAAGTACCAAATCCTGTTAAGGTGTGTCAATACTGAAGAAGCAAAAAACATATTGGCTGAGGTACATGATGGGCTCTATGGGACACATGCCAATAGTTTTTTGATGGCTCGAAAAATCATGAGGTATGGATATTTTTGGTCAATCATGGAAGGATATTGTATTGGCTATGCAAAGAAATGTCATAAGTTTCAGATATATGCCGACAAGATTCATTCTCCACCATTACCTCTACATACCATGAACTCACCATGGCTATTGGTTGTATGGGGAATGGATGTCATTGGTCAGATTCATCCTAAGGCATCCAATGGGCATCATTTCATTATGGTTGTCATCGATTACTTTACTAAATGGATATAAGTAGCATCCTATGTCGGTATTACAAGAGCAACAGTTTGCAAGATTTTAAAGAAAAAGATCATTTGTTTTTACTGCTTAAAAAAAGAATTATCATCGTTAATGCTTCCAACTTAAACAATAAGATGATGGATGAGGTGTGTGAACAATTCAAAATAACACACCATAATTCCACCACCTATTGCCACAAGATAAATGGAGCGGTAGAAGCGGCAAACAAAAATATCAAGAAGATCATAGCAAAGACTGTGGACACCTTCAAGGACTGGCATGAAAAGTTGTCATTTGCTTTATTCGCCTACCGCACATCTATACAAACTTCCACGGGGGAAACCCCATACTCATTGGTCTATAGAACGGAGACGGTGCTACCTATCGAAGTAGAGATTCCATCGTTTCGGATTCTAAGTGAGGTAAAGATGGAAGAAGTCAAATGGTTGCTGGCTCGATTTGACCAATTGAATCTCATTGAGGATAAAAGACTAAAAGCCCTTTGCCATGGCCAGATGTACCAGAAAAGGATAATGCAAGCTTATGGTAAGAAAGTTCACCCAAGAGAATTCTGAGATGGGGATCTAGTGCATAAAAGAATCCTTGCAACTCAAAATGATTCCCGTGGGAAATGGATGCCTAATTGGGAAGGACCTTACGTCGTTAAAAAAGACCTTTTTTGGAAGAGCATTGATCCTAACAGAAATGGATGGAAAGGTGTTGAACAATCCAGTGAAATCAGATTCGGTCAAGAGGTACTGTACATGAAAATGAAAAAGAAAAAAAGAAGGAAAAGCTGAGTGAAAACCTAAAAAGGCGCTTCGCAAAATGAAAATACCTAGATTGAAAACCCAAAAGGGCGCTTTAGGTATCAAAAAACAAAAAAATGAGGAGGAAAAAAGAAAAAAAAAACACAAAATGGGGGGTTCAAGATGAAAACCAGAAAATGGCATCTTGAAACCAAATGAGGATTTGAGTTGAAAACCCGAAAATGGCAGCTCAGATGATCGTTACAGATTAGGCATCCAAGAGAATGAACTCTCTTAGGAATTAAGAAGTTTCATTAGAAATTTCTAGCAAGAGATCTATTTCGGTCGATGGGCTCTCGCATCATTCATACAGTCAATGATTGGGATGCAACATCATGATTTGTGTTCATTTTCTTCTATGTTTGTCGTGACTTTCAAATCATTCCAAAATTATGAAATATTAATGAAGTATTATTTCATACCTTTTCATGTCTTTTTTACAAGCATCCTGCAAGTAGGTTGACATAGATTTATGAAAAGCAAAAGATTTCTTGGTATTACTATGTTCTAACCTTTTAAATGCAGACGGTGCAAAGAGGTATGTTAAGGCAGAACCAAGAGGATACTCCATTTATTAGGCCAATGAAGAAAAACAAGTCCCGAACACATCAGGTTTCAAGACTGTCACATGGAAGCAAATGGATTATGAGGATAAAGTCGTCCCTATGTAAAAACCTGAAAAGGCATCGAAAGAAAAAAAAAAGAAAAAAAAGAAAAAGAAAAAAGAAAAATAAAGGAAGAAAAGAAAAAGGAGAAGAAAAAGAAAATCAAAGTGAAAACCTAAAATGGCACTTTGGGAAAAATGAATCTAAGGTAAAAACCCAAAAAGGTATTTAAGAACGAGAAGATTTCAGAAGATCGGAATAAAAAGGGGGCATAAATGGTAGCACCTGAGTATGAGGCAAAGCACCATTCGTTGCAAAGGGCAAGAAGATGAAGAAGAAAGAAGTAAAGAAGAGATCAAAGAATGATTGATCGAAGGAGCGAAGGCTTTTGGAAAAGTGATTAAATCTCGTCAGTCATGCATCATATATAGACTAAACATCCCTAATATAGGAGCATGCTAACCTACACCATCATAATATTGCATCTCTTTTAATGATATTTAAATGACAAATTTCAAAGACCTCAGGCAAAGGATTCGGACTTGCCACATCAGCACTTTAGAGCAAACGAGGTAGATACTCAAAGCTCAAATATTTCAGGCGAGGTATTATAAACTCGTTGCATCGAAATTTCCAAGCAAATGAGGCAAATACTCATAGCTCGGGGCTTTTAGAGCGAAAGAGGCAGATACTCAAAGCTCAAGGATTTTAGGCGACGGATTTCAAACTCGTCGTATCAGAACGTCCGAGAAAAGGAGGCAGATACTCATAACTTGGGGGGTTTTCGAGAAAAGGACGCATATACTCATAACTCAAGGTTTTTTCGAGTAAATGAGGTAGATACTTATAGCTCAGGGTTTTTTAGAGCAAAGGAGACAGATACTCAAAGCTTAAGGATTTCAGAGCAAAGAAGGTAGATACTCATAGCTTTATATTGTAGGGAGATGAAGAGCGGACAGTTTTATATATGAGGAACTCGCAGCTCAGAACCTTCAAACAGGAAAGTAGGACAAAATTAGTGGTTATGGTCTTTGCTTTATTCTTGTTCCATAAGTATAAGCAAAAAGGGGCAGCTGTAATCACTAATTTTATCCGGGACAACCTTTTATTTCATTTATAATAATGGGCCTATATAGGTGGTTGCTTGATTATTAATTATTTATTTATATATCTATATATGTATATATGTGTTTTGCTACCTGAAAACCCAAAAAAAAATTACTAGTGGTATGTTTATTTGTTTTATTAACTTTTCTTACATTATTATATGAAAAAACCCCTAAACATTATAGTATGTTATGCTAATATCATTACGTTGTTTTGATATCATTGTTATCTTTTTTATTATTATATAGCTATCATTATTATTATTATGGTATTTGTTTTTCTATCTCCTATTGTTATTATTATTATTATTATCATTATTATCGTTATTAGTATCACAAAACTAAGATGGAAAATCAAAAAGACTAATGAGTTAATAAATAAAACTCAAGTTTATTTTTATCATCCTATACTTACAAACATACCTAATAGCCCATTGAACAAAGTTTAAATGGCCCAAGTTTCTTTAATTAAATAACAGTCCCCTTTACATTTAAAAATTAAGCAGTCCATTATAGTTTTATTACAACAGGCCCATTTTAGGCCAGTATTCAATTAAAACCCTAACCCTAATCATCCTTGTACAGCCATATGGTAGCCGTTAGATTAAACCTTGATCTAATGGTCCAGAGAGCCCCTAAGGAGGAAACCCTAGATGGCAGCCCACATAACACCGCGTTGCAACATCCCCACCATTGGATAAGGATCGCATCAGATGGCTCAGATCAACGCGGGGAAGCTTCTAGAACGGCTATGCGCCCACACGCGCCATTTTAGTTTAGCCCACGCGCCCATGCGTGACGGCTGAGATCTCCACGCGCGCGTATAGATCACGTCCCATGACTCCTCGGCTTCCCAAGCTGTGTCGCATCCTCAGCTCAAGAGCCGCGCCCATTCCTCTGCCACCAAGCCTAGATGTCTCCAATGATCCCCCTCTCTTCACATGCACAACAAAACACAAAATGTCAGAAGAAATTTCTCCGTAACAGATCGACAACAGCAGAAGAGGGCAGATGAATACAAACAAGAATTTCAGAGAATTAGTAGCAACCAATAGCCTTTTTCGTTTCAATTTCATGTAAATGCTAAATCCCATAATTTCGGGCTATAAATTGAAAGCTCCAACCGTTGTAACCCTAAGGAGAATTCTGGGGAAAATTTCAGACAAAGCAATACAAGATCAAAACCTTCAGAGGTATCCCTTCTACTTTCCTTCGCTTTAGATACGCGTATGAGTAGAGATTGGGTTTGTTTTTTCTTTTACGTTTCTTATTTTGACCATTTGGTTGACGTGGTTCCTCTCAGTTTCCTCTTCCCTGATGATAACCCTCATGCCTTCTCAGCTTTTGTAGAGGTGAATCGACAGTGGAAGGAAACGGTCACTATTGCTTAAAAGATGGGGTGTTTTGGCTTCCGTTTTTCTAGAAAGAGGTTTGATTTCAACAATTTTGGGAAATCCCAGTTTGGTTTCGATTTTAAGGGAAGAAAAGGGGTTTTTTGGGTTTAGCTTTGGTCTCGTTGGCCCCCGTCATACGGCGGCTGACACGGTGGCGCGATGGCCATTTTCTATAAAGTACAGCAGCGAGTCACCGAAATCTGGGTTCGAGCTGAACCTAGATGAACATGGGAGAAGATAATCAGAGCTTAAGAGCTCTGTTTTTGCCAAAAGAGGCAACATATATGAAGTAAGAGGGTTTTATAAAGCTTTCTTATTTTAAAACTGTTCTAATGTCCATTTAAGGACCTATGCCCCTCTCTTTTTGCATCTTAAGGGCTTCTGCAAGTCTAAATAGCAACATTAGTCCTTCTGCGTGGCATAATCACACTCTCAAGCCATTCCGTGTTTTGAAAGCCCGTCCCCGGTCCTCCTAAGTTTGAAACGTTTTGTAATATGGTCCTTTTTCTTCTCCCGTTTAGGTCTTCAAGGTTTTTATCTGTTCAATCGAGTCTAGTTCCAGTGTTTAATCTTTTTTTCATGCATTTTACCTCTAATTTTTTTTGCACATATTGCCTTTTTGTTTTATGTTTAAATATGTAGCTATTTAATTTATGGTTGAAGTGTTTATATTAAATGGTTGTTTTAGTATATAGTTTTCATGTGATGTTTATGATGTATGATTTATAATATATATAGGGCATAGTTCTCTATTTTTTTTTAAAAAAACATAATATGGTTTGTTTAAAATATATATAATATAATATTTTATAAAGAGTTTATAGTTTTATAAAAAATACTGTAGTTTTAAAATATATATTATTAAGAAATTTATAATATACATATATATCTAGTCTTTCTTAAGTATACAATACGTATTTCGTAAAGTATGTATATTGTTTTCCATATACTATAGTATATTACCTTTGTGTAACATATATTTTTCCTTATAATACATAATATATTTAGAGTTGTAAAATAATAAATATATATTTTTGTAAATGTATACATATAAAATATGGTTTCAAAAAATATAAAGTAAAGTTATATGTTATTTTATGCTTATAATATATTGTGTAATATATACTCTTTTTATAAAAAGAATATCATATATATTAAATACACAATATATTTGTGATATGTGGGTTTGGACTTTTAGTTTAGGCCTTGTTTGAAATAGTTTAGGTTTGGCATAGTTTTAGTGTAGGCTTAGTTTTAGGTTTTGGACCTAGCTAATGGTTTTTGGGCTTTAGATTAGGTTAAGTGAATTAGTTTAATTAATTTAGATCGTGTGCTCGTCTCATATGGGCATGATTCTTTAATTAATTAAGTTAATTCTAGGCTTAGTTTCTTTAGAGCCTCGGTTAGGGTAGAGTTCGAATTAGTCTAGTAAATTTAAATTCATTCTTGGCTCATTTGGGTGAATGTTAAATTCACTAAATTAATCGAACATTTCTTAATTACTTTTAGGATAAAATGAACTTCGAAATCGAGATTAACATCAAATTAATTATCATAATTTGTTAGAGTTTTAGTCTTTTAGGGTAATTAACCTAGGATTAAATACTAGAATCACCTAATTAATAATTAGATCATCATTTGGGCTTTCCATAGGTTAGGGTTTTGTGGGTCTTTGTGTGTTTAATTTTCAAGCCTTTGTTTGACATTCATTTTATTTGTCTTCATTTGGCCCACTTGGTTTGCATGATAATTAATTTAAATCATAAAAATGGAGGTATTCATTAATTCTGATATTTGTGTCGTAACAATCCGAGCTTAAAGGATGTTGACTAAATATTTGAATTAATCCTTACCGACTCAAGGTAGAATTAAAACATGATAAAATAATTACATCATTCTTTAACTACTTGCACCATGCATAAAGGTGACGTGCTGGATTCCAACCATAAACTAACACGACAGTCAGGCTTATATGATGTCGATTTAGTCTATGGTCTGATGTATTGTCAACCTTATTAATTAAATGTCCAATTAATTCGAACCCGCCAATTTGATAAAGCCCATTCAATTAAGATTAATTTTCAATTAAGGTCACCAAGTTAAATCCCTTTCAAATTTTGACAATTTCCTTCGATTGAAAGCAAAAAATATTTTGGTACCGATTTTAGGGCATGATGGGGGTGCTAATCCTTCCCCACACTTAACCAACTTTCGAACCCTTTCAAAATGAATATCTAGTTTTATGGTGTCCGGCCTACCTTATCCAAGTGGCCGGTGGCGACTCCAAGTTTTCATTATTTTCAAAGAAAAAAACAAATTTTCAAAAGAAATCCCTTTAAATTAAGATTTCAAAAGTGATTTATGGGATAATTCATATCGACGATTTTTAAAAAAAAAACCACGCTTATTTTTTGAAGAAAGAAAAGAAAAAACATCGCTACAGATAGTCGAGCACGTGCTTGTGATTCAATCTTATCAATTCCGCCATTAATGCTACACGAGAAATTAACCGAGGAATTGAAAGAAAATATATTTGAGAGTGTGTGAATTTGTTTGGTGTGGTAAAAGGGTAGGGTGGGGACCTATTTATACTCGTAATCGCATCAGCTGGGGTGCGAGGATTGAATGAAACTCGCACCCTGCAGGACGGGAGTTCCATTAATCGCATTCTACAGAGTGCGAGTTTTTTGTACCCTAAACGGAGTAAATAAATTTTCAACCATTGTAAAATTTATTCGGATGAAACTCGCACCCTACAGGACATGAGTTCCACTTACCATAGAAATCTTGTTCTGTAGGATGGGAGTTCATTTAAAATCAAGATAGAACTTACTTTTTAAATTAAAAAGTAAGTTCATATAATATACACTATTTGTATTCCATTTAAATATGTACCATATTAAAAAAGTAAGTATTTATTATATACACTATTTGTATTCTATTTAACTAATTACTTTTAAAAACACATTACTTTTAACTATTTACCATATTAAAATGTAAGGATTTATTATATACACTATTTGTATTCCATTATTCTTAATATAATATCGACTTCATTAATTTGAAATATATTGTTTGCCTAATTGACAACTAATTTCAATTCTAATCCATGCACGATTCTAAAAATCTTTTTATAATTAATGTGTTTTAAATGGCATAACTCACAACTTTATGTAATCTATAACTTTTAAAAATTACTACATTAGTTTAAACACTCTTCTTTTTATAATCAATATTATTTTCATTTAATACATACCATAATTTACACTGAAGTGGTGTCCTGTAAGACATGAGTTTGGTTGAATTTGATTCCAAAACGTCGTCGGTTCTGCTATAAATAGAGCATTGCAGTCTCCAAATTTTCTCACAATTCATCTTCGTTCTTCTTCTTCTTACTCTACATGTTAATATTATTTGCGTTTGTTACATCAATATAACATGTCGAGATGAGAAAATATTAATGTTTTGGTATACTACGATGGGCAGATAATCGATGATGAATCTCTCAGAGTCATATTCCAGTCCTCAAGTACTATATTGCTTCCGCTGTCATACAACTTAACGTATACGAAGTTGATGAATGAAGTGAAGAAACATGTTTCACAAGGTCGTGGGAAAAAGTTGGAACCGCTGAAGTATTGACTGCAGACGTCGTTAGAACCATTAACGTACTCATTATTCCACATTGTGGACGACGCTGCTGTGGAATTGATGGTGGAATCTCACCTACAGACTCATTTTGGAGCGGGCCTTGAGCTTGAGTTGTATACAATGTTTTCTAATGATGATGATGTTATCGGAATCCAAAATAATATGTAAACTATATTTTTATTTTTAACGATCTTTTTTAAAATTATTTTAAAAAAAATCAATAACGTATAATAAATCGAATCTACATATTTATAATCACCCTAAACCCGTACGTTGAAAATAATTTTTTAACCATTAATTTGAACACTCTACTTATAATCAGTATTAACCTAATTTAATCTAAAACTTTTAAATTGCAGTTTATCTCGGCGCTTTAATTTCTCATGGAACTCGCGTCCTACAATATGCGAATTCCGTCTTTTATTTTTTTGAAATTTAAGGATAACAAAAAATAAGTCAGACTAAAGACGCGTCCTAAGGAAAGCGAGGTTGAAAATCGCGTCTTGCAAGCCGCGAGTTACCCTTACGTAGGCCGAATAGGACTATTTTTCCAAATGTTGTTAAAAGAAGGTATTTGGCCAAATAAATTCTCAAAAAGGAATATTTGGCCAATTACCCCCATTAAAATGTTGAATAAGTTACTTAAACATATTAAACAAATGAGTGACTTTTGTAAATAATGATAAATCTTAATTATGGGTTATAAACATAGAAAATTATTCAATACATGTGATGCGTAGTTTACATATTATTTTTTGTTTTTGTTCATATTAAACAAATAAGTTTAATTTTCAGGGTTTAGAATTTTAAGTTTATGGTCATAATTTAAGATTTAATGTTAAGAATTTATATTTTATTTTTCAAAAAATAAATATTCATATATGTATAATATTTTTACACGGTACATATATGAGAAATTACGGTAGAAGGACCTAAATATTGTTGTTGATTTTTTTTCCAACAATATGGTCCTTAGCAGTTGAATTCTAAAAATATGGTGAATTATTGTTCACCATCAAAAGTCGGATTAAGCTCTATCCATTTTTAAACAGTGATTTGAAGAAAAATCAATATTTTACACTGAAGTCGGACTCCTCTCCTATCGTCTTTAATATTTTTAAAAAAATACCCAGAAAAAATAGATACACAGTAAAACCGGATAGAGCTCAATCCGAAGTCTGACTGTAAACAGTAACTCACTATATTTTTAAAATTAAATTGCTGAAGACTATATTATTCAAAAAAATTTCAACAACAATATTTAGTCTTTTGCCGAGAAATTACTCTTAAAATATATTACTAACTTAATTATTGGACATCGTTCCATACTACAAATTCCAATACTTCTCGTATCTCCTTATATTTTTAGATCGCCTGTTTCTCAAATCGATCCAACATTCAAATCTAACCGGTCACCGAGGGCGAAGTCATTTATAGGTTGGCAAGGCAGTTGTCTCTCCCTCAATTTTTTTTGTATAATATAACTTTAAATTTTTTTAGTTTAAATATTAGGTAAATAAAATATTTTTCTCTCTTAATTTTTTGTTGGATAAACTACTGCAATGGTCACTTATGTTTTCGCCCAGTACAGTTTTAGTTACCAATTTTCAAATTCGACTGATAAGGTCGCTTACGTTTTTTATCCGTAAACTTCTTGTTACTCGAAGTTAAGTGTCGTTAAATGTATGACACGTGTCACCACCTGATTGGAGGAGAAAATAAATTTATTAAATAAAAATAAATAATTAAATTCCTCCAATAAGGTGATGACATGTGTCGGCACTTACTTGAGTGATTAATTTATTTAATTAAATTAAAATTATGATCAAATTGATATAATAGGTAAATAATATAGACTAAATGTGTAATTATATAAATTTCTCTTTAACACCCACGTCACCTATTTAGCGGCACTTAACATCGAGTGACCAGAAGTTTACAGATCGAAAATGTAAGTGACCTTATCAGTTGAATTTGAAAATCGGTAACCAAAATTGTACTGGGCGAAAATATAAATGACAATTGCAGTAGTTTACCCTTTTTTGTTTTAAAGACTTGATAAACTTTTGTCTCTCCTAATGTTTGATCCTAGCTTTGTCCTCATGTCTAATAAATAATTAAAAATATTAACCATGAGATGTGATGTGGTGGTTGTTCACTTGATATCATTTAGCCACGACGTCAGAGGTTCGATCCCTACCAATAGAAATGAAGTACATTCATGGTCAACCATTAATCTCTTACTGAGAGCACCCGCGACAAAAAGATTAGTCACTATTATCGACAATGGATACTTTAATTCAAATTAAAATAATTGAAAATATTGATATGTTTGAAATTAATTTACATGAAATAAAGTGTTATATTTGAATAAATGAATTAAATATATATATACATAACAAACATCAATAAAATAAATTAATAACTAAACCATTATCATAAACATTTATTTATTTTTGAAACTTCATAAACATTTATTATATTATCATTAGATGTAGTTTTAAAATGATAACGTAAGATTATAGTGATAATGTGGAGTAGATAAGATTGACAACTGGGTGGGACCTGCCAGCTCAGCATATTCTGTCTTAAAGGTTTTTTTGTTAACAAAATTCTGTCTTAAAGTTAACTGTTTGACTTTTCAACTAAAAAAGAACACGTGCCAAATAAAATATAGCAAAAAGCCAAAAGAAAACGTAACTTGGGTAGAGATTAGAGAGTGATATGTTCATAATTATAGATTAAGATAGGGTAAATATAATCTTTTATACATATTTTTTGGTATTTACGTGTAATATAGTATCCATTTTTTGTAATTAGGTACTTAGTATTTTCTAGTGTTAAGTATCTCAGTTTAATTAAAGAAATAATATGTTACAAATTTAAAGTTTAGGTGTTATCAATATGTGTAATTTAGAAAATATTCAATATCTAATTGCACTAAAAAGTAAAAGTTAGATACCTAATTACACTAAAAAAGTGAGATACAAACAAACCATTAAAAAAGTTAAGTATCTAATTTCTTCATTAATATAAAAGTTAAATATTTGATTGGACCAAAAAATGAGTTAGGACATCACATTGCTCATAATTGCGAAAGTTAAGTATCAATTATATTTACTCATTAAAATCTAAGATGAATTTGTCATTTTTAATTAATATTTTGTTCTTTAAATAAATTATTATTTAACGTGTATCCAAATAAATGTTTTTAATTAATATTTTGTTCATTTAAATATTTTTAATTAATATTTTGTTCTTTAATGAATAAGCGTTCGCACTCTTTAAAAAAATTTAACTCTCGTATAGTCGAGGGTTGAAGATCGGGTGAGCCTACGAAGACTTGACCCACCCCAAATTTTTTATGAGATAATTATATTTTTAATCTTTGAACGTTTTGAAATTATTAAAATTAAGTCTTGGTTCCTCCTAAAAAAATTTAATTTAATTTTTTAAGACTATGTCAGTTTTGAAGTTAATAGAATTAAGTTTTGTCGAATTTTCTGATCTAATTATTTTTTAAGATGTGCCAATTTTAAAATTAGTGTGATTAAATCTCAACACACTATTTTAAGGTTATTTTTAATGGATTGTTAATTTTAAAGATAAGTAGCTCCTATAACTTTATTCTCGTTTCTGCCCCTCCCATAATTTCATCATCGTTCCGCCCCTGCATATAGTTTATGTATTTTTATATTTTTTGTATTTTCTATCAATGATCTAATTTTATACTCCTTTAAAATTTTATAATTCTGCATCCCTAAATTCCAAGTATAACTCCCTAACGAGCCCAACAAGTGTCTTAGTGAAAAAGAGAATAATGTTCATCCTAAAAGACACGAGTTCAAATTACTTTGTCTTTCAAGCGTATACGCATTGTTAAATGGTTTAAGAATGTGTATAAATAGACATTACCTTGTAATCACTTTTACACTATTCAAAAAAACATCTCTCTAACAATCTGCACCCTGACAAAAAATTATGCGTCTATCCGTGTAAATACATCAAATATTTTAATAATAATAATAATAATATATGCTAAAATTAAAAAGTTCCTTAAGTTTACTAATTAAGTTTAATTTGATTGAAAGCTAAAACTTTCTCAGTAATAAATAGGGTAAATTATAACGGAGGTTGTTCAATTATAGGTAATGTTACATTTGGGTCACACAATTATTAAAAATTACACTTGAGTCACTTAATTATGGGTAAGATTACAATTGGGTCACCCAATTAATAAAGATTATATTTGGGTCACTCAATTATGGGTAAAGTTACATTTGGGCCACCCTTCATATTTAATATATATATATATATATATATATATATATATTTAATTTCATTTTTTCTTCCAAATTACTTGTATACCCTCGTTAACACTAAAATATTTCATTTGAAATCATTAACTAATTTAATACACAAATTAATATATATTTTTAAAATATGAAGGGTGACCCAAATATAATATTACTCATAATTGAGTGATCAAAATATAACTTTTAATAATTGAGTAACCTTATGTTGTACTTTACCCTAATAAAAAAGACGATGGAATTCATAATTAAATACAAAATTATTAAGATATATACTATAAATAAATTTAAATAGAAATATTATTTTATTATTAAAGAATTCATATTATACCTATCTAAATTTAACATAATTACATATTTACATTTAACAAAAGGAATGAACTGCACTTATCAATTCAAATGAAGGGAGTAGTGGTTTACAATTACAACTTTACATCATAATTGGCATTCATTGTTGGCTCATGAAGTATGTGGCAACCACGGTTTCTTTACTCTTTTATTATTATTTAATTTTGTGAAAATTCAGCAAATTTTCCTACCATAAACTCCGACGAAAAAGAAAAGAAAAATATTTCAGAGACAGCAAATTGATTGAAGAGAGGGGGAGATAATTGTCTGAAAAAATACCTGTCAAAGGACTGGGGAGCTTGTTTTTCTCTCCAGATAAATCATTCAGCTTTCGATCGGAAATTTTGGTCTGAATTTCTGTTTTTTCTTCTACTTTCTGTCTGTAAGAAAATTCCATTGTTCATGTTTTTTTCAATTCCGGACGGTACATTCACAATTTGCAGAGGTGCAGCTGGCATCGCTGGTAACATGATCTTCCTTCTTTGCTTTTTTTTTTCTCGATTTGTTTTCGTTAGAATACTGAATTGATTACAAATTTGTTAATTGTTTTTTTGGTTGTTTGATTGCATTTAAAATGACCTTTTAGTCCATTCTTGAAGATGAACTGATTTGATTACAAAAGTTTTCATTTTTTTGATCGAGTTAAAAGTGACCCATTACTCCATTCTTAAAGATTTTGGAGCTTAAAGGAAATTGTTTTCTTCTGAAGCTTAGAGAGCTTGATTTTGTTCTTCAAAGTGCTAAAAGTTCTATTATTTATACTGAATTGATTCTTCAAAGAGTTGAATTTTCCATGAATTCGTATCCATGTATTCGTATCGTGTTTTATTATTTATACTGAATTGATCGTGTTCTTTTATCGCATCCATGTATTCGTATCGTGTTTTGGTTTATTTCCCCCTTGTTGTATTAGTGTTGTGTCTAAAATTATCAAGTCAGATTCTAGCTTATGTGAGTTCTCTTATAGGGAAATTGAAATCATTATGGTTAAGGATGCTTTAAACTGACTTCTCGGAGCTGAAAACACGAGTTGAGTTCGGTTTATATGATCTTAATTTGCATGTGATGTGAAAAGTTTTGTTCGTTTTCTGGGGGTAAATTTATTACAATCTTACAATTCAATGTTTGTGTATTTTTTGTAGCTTGTGTTTTGGTTTGAAATGTTTTTCTAGCTTAATATCGAGTTAAAACTCGAGTCCAATGAGGTTTTAGAGGTAGCTTCTCTAAATATTTGTTGCACCTGTGAAAGTTAGTCGATGTTTATACCAATCTGTAAGCTCTGAATGGAATTGTCGCTTCGTTTAGGATGGTGTTCCTTTGATACTTCAATCTGATCTCTTTTTTTTTCTAGAGGAATCTGATCTTTATCCATGTTTATTTCTGGGAACATCTTTGCTTTCGGGCTGTTCATATCACCCATGTATGTTCTACTTTCTAAGTATTTTAATCCAATTTGTAAGAATTTGTAATGATTCGATTGGTATATCTTATCCTCTAATTAGTTCCGATTATTGCTTTTCCTTTTAACTTTTCAGACCCACGTTTAAAAGAATTATCAGAAACCAGTCCACCGAGAACTTTTCCGGATTGCCTTATGTATATGCTCTCTTGAACTGCTTGATCTGCACGTGGTATGGAACGCCGTTGGTATCTTTTGACAATGTGTTGGTTATGACGGTTAATTCGATCGGTGTGGTTTTTCAAATAACCTACATTATTGTCTTCATCGTATACGCCGATAGAGAGAAAAGGTTATCTATTTTTTTCAAACTTATATGCATTTGTTGTTACCGTTTATTTCTTTCTTAAGAGCACACTGTTTGTATTGTTCTTATATTGCCTGTACTTAAGCGTAAGTGTCGGATATGAGGAGCGTGCTCTCATACCAAAGTTGGGGATTTTAAGTACTTTGAGAAAAACGAGAAATCCGGGAAACTTAAGTGTTGTTTTCCACTGTCAGTCATATTCTTTGTATCGATGGCAGATTAGGATGCGCGGGTTGCTACTTGCAATTTTTGGCCTTATGGCAATCGTAGTTGCTGGGAGCTTACAGATTGCTGACCGAGGAACACGATGGGTCTTTGTCGGGTTATTAAGTTGTGCTTCTCGCATATCAATGTTTGCTTCCCCATTGTTTATAATCGTGAGTTGGTCGATCAAATGCACTAATAGTTATTTTTTCATACATTCCATTGTTATTGGAAATTTCTTAACCTTTTAACGACATGTTGTCCCTGACATAATCTTTGTTCCCAGAATTTAGTAATTCGAACGAAGAGTGTTGAATTCATGCCATTCTATCTCACTCTCGACGTTCTTGATGAGCACCTCATTCTTCCTATACGGTGTCTTTAACTTTGATGCTTTTATTTACGTAAGCTTCTTCTAACATTGCTGACGACAACTTGTTTTCGATATAAAAGTTGTTGGTTTTTATGTGGTAATATGTCTCTTTGTTTTTCAGGTTCCAAACGGAATCGGGACTATTTTGGGGATTCTACAACTCGCGTTGTACTTCCACTACAAAACAAAGTCCGTTGAAGAATCCAGAGAACCACTCATGGTGTCACATGCGTGATTCTTGCCTTTCCCCTGAATAGGTAATCACTTCTATATTCCGTTTCAATGCTTCGATGATTTTTCAATGGTGTGCTGGTGGAAAGTTTTTTGACGTTGAGGCGTATACTGACCGGAATCTTGATGTATTTGGAACGTATTCCGATTCTTTGTCTAAACAAATTTGTTTGTCGACACTCTGAGTTATAACGGACAGTGTCTAGGCTTTGCATGCATGACTGAAGCAAAAAAGTGATTTCGGTTTTGAGATCAACTTGACCACGTATTGCTGCTATTTTTGCATCCTACAACATTTGTGTTAGAAAAACGCTAGATAAATAGTTACTTTGAGCCATATTTCTAATGGGTAAAGGTGAAGATTCGAATAAGGATTCTTTTAGGTTTTATTCTACTCTATGAGTTATTTATAACGGTATCTTATATGCTCAAAATGGTTGAGTATTGAATGAGAATTGATGTTCAAAGTAAGATAGTTATGCATTGAATAAAGAAAATAAAACTCTTATATCCCATATAGATAAGATAAATGGAATGGAAAGTATTTATATACACTTACTCAATTTATAATTATTGAATGATTTGAATGGAAATTGTGCCTTGCACATAAGGGGTTAAATTCAATATAACATTTGGGTTGGGGTGCACTCACACAATGTAGGCGATATCACCACTTTGTACTTGTGGGTATTTATTACTTCAAATTAATTTTTTTCTTTAATTCCCACATTTAACCTAATTTTCTTTATAAATACATAGTTTCTCTTCAGTTTTAAAAATAATTTTAATTTTCGTTTATTATAAATTTATTTTGAATTTAACCTTTTATTGTCCAACAATTTGAGTATTGTGTTCGGTTGAATGCATACGAATGACTCTTGTTATAACTTATAAATTTATAATAAACCCTTTGTATTTGTGGATATTTATTACTTCAAATTAATTTTTTTCTTTAATTCCTACATTTAACCTAATTTTCTTTATAAATACATGACTTCTCTTCAATTTTAAAAATAATTTTAATTTTCGTTTATTATAAATTTATTTTGAATTTAACCTTTTATTGTCCAACAATTTGAGTGTTGTGTTCGCTTGAATGCATACGAATGACTCTTGTTATAACTTATAAGTATCTCCGGTGATTGTTTTGGCATATGGATGTTCTGGCATTGTATAATTTCGAACTGATGTCGTTTATGAAATAATTTTAGACAATTTCTCGATACTAGATGGTGTCGATGATCCGGAAAAAAAACCTGAGGTTACCGGACATATACATGTAGCACATAATCATTTTGCTGCTATGTTTGTAATGTTCAGATATGTTGGACACAAATACTTCAAGAAAAATAAAAAATCGGGTTGAACACGAATACTTCAAGAAAAATAAAAAAATCGAGATGATATATGTTTCTCGTTACCGGAACTTTGTTTTGAGATGCAAGGCATTACAGAATAATTTGTACATGGATGGAAAAGAAAAAGAAGAAGCTTCAATTACATTCCTGGAAAATCTTCTCTGGTACAACTAGTTGAGTAAGAAAACTAGAGAAGGTCCCTTAGTGTTGTTCTCACCACTGCACTGGATTTCCCCTGCAAGAAGATTACCAACGTAGCGTTAGCGGAAAATCTGGGTGTAATCGAGCTGAATCGAACTCGAGGCGGAAAAACTTCAAGTTAGATCTCTACTTAATATTCAAAACACGAGTTCAAAATCAATTACTACTTATGAATTATGATTGAGATCGAGTTCGAGTTGAGAATTTTTTATATTAATTAATTAAATTTTTTTATTAAAGTTAGAGTTACTCAAATTAAATAATAGAATAGAATATTTGAATTCAGCTCGTTAAGATATCTGAAAAATAGTTTTGCGAACTGAAAATATCAATAATTTATATATTTATGTTCGGGCTGCGAGACTGCTCCACCCAATAATGTCATCTCTAAAGTTTAAATTCGTGTCTTCTTCTTGGGAGTACAATATGAATTACCAATAGAACACATTACCAATACACTCAACACATGTTTGATAATAATTTTTATATTTTAAATTAACATCATTTTATTCATCTATTTTTATAATTTTATTAGTTAATCCTGATAATTAAAATTATTAAATTATTCAAGTTTAAAGGCCGACATTAATTTTCTTTTAAAAAGCACTTTCAATTCATCATGCAGAAATAGATTATTTTATATCGGAATGGGTTGTTTTTAAGAAGAAAAAAATTACTATTAGTAGTTTAATCAAAATAATTAACAATATTAATCATTTAAAGTAATTAATGCTATTATAAAATTTTATAAAAATAATTATATTGTAAGGTAGAGGAACAAATTGTTTCAAAGTAAACTATAGGATTAAATCTTTAATATTAGCATAATGGGAGGACTAAAATCAGCATTTGACTTGAGTTAAAATGAAAGCTTCTCTAATGTTAATTTTTTTTAGTTGCCCTCAGATCACCCAGAATTTCTCTTTACTAATCTAAACCGACTTGCGTCGTATGCTTTATTTCAACGGAAACTTTTTGCTTATACAATTAACACCGCCTCAAATTTGAAATATGCTTAAATAATACTAAACTGTTTGCTACTTTAATTCCGCTAGTTCTCTAATTTTAATTTCATTTGGGATCAATGTTTAAGATTCAAATCTTAAACATGTGAATCGAGTAAATCTAGTTAGAGAATTATTTTTTAATAAATTTTTATACTATTCGACAGATTAGTTAGTTAATTATCATATATTGCAGTTATACCAAAAAAAATATATTTGATTTTAACCAAGAAAGAACTAATGAAATCACCTGGTGATCGTCTCCCTGGTCGGAACTTCTCTCGACGGAATCATCAAGCAACTGCCCTCTTTCATCGTACAAAATCAGTCCACTAAACAGCGGCAGCTCGCATTTCTCTCCCATAAGTATCGGCCGTTGCCACACCGGCGACTCCGAGTTATGGCTCCGCCACCCCACACCCCCGCCGTACTCTTCCAAACCCAACAAAGGCGGCTGCCTCTCCTCCCACCGGAAGCTCCTCTCCCTCCACCGTTTAGCTCCACTCCACATCACCGACCCCATCAACTTCCTCTTCGAAACCCAACCACAACTCGGCTCACACCATTTCGCATTCACCGCACCGTCCGACACCGTGTCTCCGTCCGCCATCCGCTTCTTCCGAGCCTTCTTTTTTAGAACCGTGGTGGCGCAAAGCCCGACAATGGCGGACGCGGCACAAACGATGACGATCACTGCTTCTTGTGTCGTGAGTTTCCATTTTTCCTCTAAACTCCATAAAGCTTCCATCGATTCTCGTTGTAGAACTGAATCCCACACGAAGAAGGAAAGCTCAAGTGAAGTGAAACATGTATGCATGCACGGTGGAAGATGCGAAAAAATAATATGAATACGAATAAAAATATGAATGTATTAAGATCTATATGATATGAATATATGAATTATCGAATTTAGATTATGATACGTGAGTTTTCTCACGAGGACCACCGCTGGTTAGGGGATGTAATAATAATATAAGCAATTTACTGCAAATTTCAATGGTGTTTTAGCCGTTGGGAAATACATTTCCACCGTTTTAGAATTTATGAGTAATAATGGCAATTCACGAGACATGCAAGGATGGAATGATAGGCCATCTTTCATCGTTTTCTTTTAATATTATTGGGAGGTAAGAAAATTCTCCATTTAAACCCATAGAGTTGTTACAGTGAAAAAAAATAGTCTTTTCTAAAGCCTAGAGTTCGAATAATTTATCTTGCAAGACTTTTCAAAGAGTTAAGAATAAAAAGAATTCTATCATATAATTTGTATCAATTTATTTTTTACTTTATTTTTATTATATTAATTTTTTAAAAATAAATTCTAAATTTAAGAAAATCATCGTTGGAAGACTCACCCACTAGAGGCAGATTTATGATGTGGTCTGAAGAATCGGGATGAGAACAAAAAAATCGAAGAGAAATGAATTCAGTATAATTAAGTTTCATAAGCGAGTGATCACAGTGATAAAAGATGGTATTGTAACTTGTAAGTTCCTTCCAAATTCCAACTGACTCGGATTCAAATAATGTAGTCTACACATGTACGTGAATTTACGATCTATATTTAAAATCAAAACAAAATATTACTTTAAAAAATTAATATATAATATGTGAGCAACGAGTAACTTAACATAAATTATCAACTCATTTTTGGTGTCCTATGTATCTTCCAACATTAAAAGAATTAAACTCTACACCTTAATCCTAAATAATAGATATAAACTTTAAATTCTAAAAATTAAACAATACATATTAGATTTAATTTCCTAAACACTATACACTTAACCTTAAACTTTTTTTTTTTTGTTATGACATGAATAGAGACACCACGAAAGTAGAATTTTTATTCATGAGTAACTATCAATCTACCGATGGAAATCCCTTTTTCGCATTTTAAACTTGACATTTGTTAAGTATTCATTTACTTCAAAACACTTTTTACTGATTTAAACATTATATATATATATATATATATAGGTTAAAACACAAACTCTGACACCTGTTTTACTCATCTTACAAAAATTTCAGGTCTCCAAACCCATCTACCTTGAACGTCATCTTCAAGTCTAACCCACATCCAAGGAAACATCCATAGTAAGCATGTTATGACATCATTTTTATGTTGATTTAACGTGTCATTTGTCTTGCTTTAAACGTGTTAGGTAATGATTCTGCAGGTTTTAAACGTGCTATAATATTATTATAATTGTGTCGTTGAATTCTGGTCAATGAATCATGGTGTGGAAATAGCTTAAATTTTCAAATACGCGTCTCCTACGAAAGAGGAAGCAATATTATTTCACCGGTAGAAATTCAATGATACAACAAATTCTACTTACAGGGAATAAATTAGATAAACGGGAAACTAGCAAACACCAGGGACCCTCTCCCTTCACTCAGCTAACCTCACCTCACTCTAATTAGACCAATCGGACGAAACAAAACCCCATCTCATGTTAATCCATATTGTACTGTCCCTACATTCCGGTGAGCCGCTACGGCAACAGCTGTGGCACCAACTGCACTGAACTGGGTTTGTGCCTGCAGGAGTTTTGCATCAATGGGTAGTCTTTGCTCGGTCTTGGCTTGAGTTCGGTAATAGGGGTTGCTGTTCATATCGAAAGCTGTTCCCGGGGAAGGTTTTCCCACCATGCTAAGCTGTGGTTGCGGTTTGGCTTGTGGATTCTTGACCGTCTGTATTCCTGATTTCTCTTGATTTACGCGGAAACAATGTGGGGAGAAATTCTGTGGAGGAAGGACAGCGTTTCGGTAGAAGTTCTTAGCTTCGTAACCATCTTTAATGTTTTTCCCATCATCATATGGTAAGACCGATCCTACAACTCTCCCAGGCTTCGCTGTACAAAAAGGAGAACAAACTCCCTGATTAAATTGCGAAACAACAACAAAGGGGAACCACCAAATAATAGCATACAGAAATCACTCATATACCTGATGGCACCCTAGGAGGAGGCCGTGTTGGCCTTGGACCAGAAATCATATTCGTTACTTTTTTGGAATCAGCTTCTGTATCTTTTCGGTTCTCATACGAAACCGAAGTTGACTGTGTATTTGGAGGGATAGAATTCGAGTGAACAGTAGACCTGCAATAAACAGAAAAAAGTTGTAAAAATGCATCTTGCAATGGAGGAGAAAAGTTGCTATTTTCTTTCGAGTCCATGTCATTCGACCGGAGGAAACTTCATACAACATCGTGCTAATGTTAGCATTTCTAATTAAAAGTAAATTGTCCATTTACTAGAAGCCTCGGATGCGCATGTCAAGAAGACCTTCCAAATACATGAAAATCTTACCCAAAAAATAATTGCAAATACTCATGTACGGACACATATAATATAACCATATCCAAGACTCGCACCCAAGCCCAAATAACATTGTTAGAAACCTAGTAGCTGGGAACATGTAATACCTTGGGAGGGATACATGCTTCCTCTCCAGAGGGTAAACTGGCGCACTTTTACCACCGCTTTCCTCAAGATATGCGAACTGCTTTTTGAATTGACCAACAGGGCTGTAATAAAAAAATGTTATAATCAAGTGGATTAAGATTAAAAAAACGAAATACAAGATACAAACATTAACATTTATGGTTACTATATTACATAGTTAGAAAGTATTCAAACCTAGGATAAAGAAAATTGGCTCCTTCATGTCCATTTAGATAGTCTTTGAGCAGCTGAGGATGATATTCTAGTGCCTCCCTGTAAATTAACTCCCTAATGTCCTCCTTTGTCACCCGTCGCCTCTCAAACTCGAACTCTATTTTCGAGATTGGTTGACAAGAAGGTTCCCTCTCGATTTTAGCCAAGCCTTTGAAGTAAGGATCGGCTAAAGCCTATTAAAGTAATACAGAAAGTTTCAGCGTGATGAAATAAAAAGAATGCACACAAGAAAGTGTTGCTTACTATTGATTGGGGGAAATAAGATAAACCGACCTCCTGAGCAGTTGGCCTATCCTTGGGATCGAATGCTAACAGCCTCTGTAATAACTGTACTGCTAACGGATCTGCATTTGGAAACTTTTGTGAAAACGGCAGAGGACATTTTTTCCGCATTTCAGACAAGTATTTTCTAGCTTTGTCATTTCGAACCTGCACTTACGTGAACCAAAGTCACCAATTTGCACTAAAACACAAACACATGGATGCAACAAAAAGGAGAAATAGCAAGATATCGTACCCCGGAAATGATTTCTGGTGAAGGTGTCCCTATAAGATCAGTTATCAATTCCAACTGATGAACAACACTTTTTCCAGGAAATAGGGGCTTCCCCGTCAATACCTCAGCGAAGATACAGCCAATGCTCCAAATATCAATAGCTGGAGTGTACTGCAAAAAGTTTCCGAAAAAAAATTAAGACCTAGATAATTGAAACTTAAAAACCGCACACCTGTAAAGGCACAGCAGAGAACAGGCATAACCGGACACAATTACCTGAACGACAGATATTTCAACTTCCAGAAGAGTTCATAGTCCTCCCTGAACAACAATTATTTTAATCTAGGCATTACTGCTTACTAAAAAGCACTCGAGTATTCTTTATACATATAAGAAAACTAGCTGATTTCCTAAGTGAGACAAAACCTAAAGGAGATATGGTTTCTCGATGATTGCACTCCAATACTATATATTTATGATTAAATTTAATAAACCAATAAACAAAAAGGTCAGTAAAATTTAACCCCCAGAAAAGAAAACCCGACACATTGAACTCGTAAGTGAATTAGAAGATGCTAAACAAGATGGAAAAGCCCTACCTTGGAAAAGAAAGATCCACAAAGCTCCGGAGCTCTATACCATCGTGTAGCAACATAATCCTGCAAGGGGAATCAGAAAATAACATATACACATAAATACATATAAATATGCATATCTGCTCTTCTTTAAGAAGAAAAAAATGAAGGCATGCAAAAAGAAAAGAACTACATACCGTCCAGAAGACTGTCATTGGGGTGTCATTAAAAGCAACTCTTGCTAGCCCAAAGTCACAAACTTTTAGCTTGCAATTTGCATTAGCCAGTATATTCTTTGGTTTAAGGTCACGATGGTAAACATTGGCTGAAACCAATAACTTAGAAATCAGTATAAATTTGCAGTTACTTGAAGCACTCTACTGCTATCAGTATAAAATCTTGCGACTATCAAGCCAAAAGTACTTTACCCGTATGCATATATTTCATTGCACGGAGCATTTGGTAAAGGAAAAACTGGTGATGTTCTCGTGTTAAGTCATCATTAGCTTTGATGACTTGGTGAAGATCAGACTCCATGAGCTCAAAAACTACAAATAAGTCTTTGAACTCCCTCTTTGATGGTGGCAAAATTAGACGTTTAATGTCAACTATGTCGGGATGTCTAAGAAGCCTAAGCAGCTTTACTTCACGCAAAATCCTAATTGCATCAGACATGTGCTCGAATACATCTTGTATTTTCTTTATTGCCACTTTCTCCCCGGTATGTGTGTCGAGCGCCGCACAAACTACTCCATAGCTTCCCTTACCAATGACTTCAAGAATTTTGTACCTGTTTGCGTCCCCGTATTCAGTAAAAAAGTCCATCTCTTTTAGCTCCTGAAAAATGAAAGAGAAACTATATCAGAATCAAGCATGCTTTGAACATAAGTCAGTTAATTATCTACGGATTTAAGAAACAAAAAAATAGCAGCAACATAGAATAGATCCTAAAGTCTTTGCTTTGGGGAACAGAATGAAGTTCCAAATGTTTACTTAGCTTGGCCACTTATATTAGTCAAACACAGCACCTGGAATCTATTATGATAGATTCAATTCTTGCGGGGGAGAAAAAACTAGAAACAAAATCGATACCCATTTCAAGCTAAATCGAAAACGATCCAACAAAATCGATACCCATCTCTATCATACTATGAAAGAGGCAACAAAATATTTATAGGAAGCCGAAACAGTCGAAACAGAATAATATTTACTAATCATTTCCAACACTAAATAGCAGCAATCTGATTACCATGATCATCCAACTAAAACACCATTAAAGCTACAAATGCATAACCAAAATAACCTGAAATTTAAGTACAAATCAAGGCTCCTTTTTTTTCTTCTTTTTACTATTAGGTTTTTCATTTCAGAGAAAATGTGAACTCAAATCTGATCTTCTCTAAGCTCTCCTCAGTTCCAAACCTATGCCTGTTTAATCTCAGAGAACCCTAAAGCCAAAACCTAATGTTTCAAAAAAGAAAAATCCTCAACTTATTTCAGTTCACAACACATTTTCACCAACAAAACAACTAAAAAACTCAACTTTCTGCAAAATAAATGGTAATACTTTATTAATTTGACTTTCAATAGAAAGTCAAAAGGTCTATTAACCTAACTTTCCATTACCATAAAATCAATAAAACCTAAGCAGGATTCCTCCCGACAAGATATCAAGAGAAAAAGAACAACCCTAAAACTTTCATGTCGAAAATATGTTCAATAAAAAAAAAGTAAGATCTTTTCAACTTTCATACACAAAACCCAGATCTTAAAATTCCTACAATTATAAAGCTTTAATTCTTAAAATTCCAAAAGAAAAAGGAAAGAAAACTAACCTTCTTCAACTGATTTTGTTGCATCTTTCCTTCAACCCAATTTAAGAAAACACCCAAAAGATCTCTTCTTTTCCCCTCTAGCTCTCCTTTCACTAAAAAGCCAAAAGACCCAGAAACAAAAACAACAAAAGAATTTTCTCGGTAACCAAACAAAAAGCAGACTAGAAAGAGAAATTCAACCCCACACACCTAGACCTACTTTTAATCACCAAAACCAAACAAAACAAGCAGGTTTCTTTTTTCCCCTTCGTTTGGATCAAAAGGCTTGAGGATTTCCTGAATTCTGGGTCTAATGAGAATCTGTAAGATCTGGAGGAGATGAAGTAAAAGGAGAGCTCAAATGGGTTTCTTTTGGATCTCAAGAAAAGAAAGAAATAATAAAAGAAGGAATGAAAGATTGGTGGTGAATGAAAAATATATATATATAAGAAACAAATCTTTGGTTTTTTCAAAAAGGAAAATATATATCGAAATCAATTTTTATCCACTGATTTTAATATTATTATTATTTGTGCCGTTTGCTTCGGTACTTCGTTACGTACGGTATAATGTTCATACGGTAGTGGCACTGGCAGTATTGTAATTTTACGTGTTCGTATTTAAACATTCATGTTTACCATATTAAAAGAAATTCATATTTTACCAAAATAAAAGAGAATAAACTCTGAATTATCCGAATCAAGTTATTTGATCTTTTTTTAAAATTCGGAATAAATTTTACGACTCTAAAAAATCAAAATATAAATTGGTATAAATGATCTTTAGATCCATGCTAATTTCAAATTTGTTTAATTGACCTCGTAACATAAACTTTGAGAAATTATAATTTTGAAAAAATTAAAAAGTAATTATATCATGTATTGATGGTGAAAATAAAAGGTTTTTACAAATATTTAGTTTTTAGGATTTAGGGATCTATCTCAAGGGGTATTGATTAGGAGTTTAGAATTTAAGGGTTGTGGTTAGAATTTAAGGGTTGTGGTTAGAACTTAGGGTTTATAGGTTAAATTATAAATCTCTATTCATATTACCCTAAACCTAAACCCTACTTTTTATATCCTAAATTATAACCCTAAACACTAAATTCTAACAACAAATCCTAAATTTTAAAATGCTAAACTTAACCCCATACACCTTAAATTAGATCTTTAAACCCTAAAATTAATGTAATTGTGAAAATATTTTATTTCCACCGTCGGTGTATGGAATATTTTTTTTTTATTTTATAAAATGTTAAATAATTAAAGTAAAAATATTCAATACTTCATGTTATCTACACAACTTTCTTTGTTTTAGGTTATAGATATAGTTTAGAGTCTGAGGTTTAATTCATAAGGTTTAAAATTTAAAGTTTAGAGTATAGTATTTTAGAGTTAAGAATTTAAATTTAAATTTTTTTTAAAAATAAATATACAAGTTGTGTATGATTTATCTTTCACAACAAATGTATAGAAAAGTTATAGTTAAAAGTGAAAGGTTAAAGAATTTGAAATCCATTATTTAACTGGGTGAAACATGTTCATGTTATGAGTATTATAATCTTGATCTATCTACTTAATTAAAAGTCTTGGTTTTAAATTCAAATATCTTAACATTCAAGAATTTAACATCAAAGTAATAATTAATCGTTCATAATTATTCATTTTTTAAAATTGACAAAGATTTAAATATTTTTAAGGAAATTATTTTCTAAAATAAATCAATTTATCTATTTTCAAATTAAAAATCTAAAATTATTTTATATATGATAATTCATTTTTAGTATAATCCAATTAAAAGATTATGTTTTAAATTTAAATTTTTAATAATTAAATTCGATTTAATTTAAATATAATCAAATTTTGAGGGTAAACAACAATGAATATTGATGGGATGTCATGATCTTTGGCGGTAGAGTGGTATATTTCAATGTGACGATTAGTTAATTTATTCCGCATAAATTAACAATAAGTTCAACTTGACCCTTCAATATTTTTGAATATAAAATAAGGACAAATAATATTGTTTTGGATTAATCCTCTTTTTATTTGATCTTTGGCGGTAGAGTGGTATTTTTTATTTGATTAGTCTTTTTTTTTTTTTGAATTGAACGTATATAAGTTTTTTTTATAAACATTATATAAATATTTTAATTCATACATTGATATTATTGTTTGGCTTAGAACACTTTTCCATCCTAAACTTTATCTATTTTTCAATTTTAAATTAAATTATATTTTGTTCAGTTTTGTCCCTAATTACAATAGTGAACTTATTTTATCTAACCCGTAATTATTGATCATTAAAAAAATTAGCCAATCAAATCTCGCCACATCATTTTTTCATTGACTAAGTCAGTTGGGAAGAAGTTTTAATTAACCACAAAAAATATTTGTCAAGTTTGTGGGTTTGTTTATTGTTCAATTTAGTCGTTTGAAAAATCTATTTTTACCTAAATTTGGGTATTATTTGTTCTAATTTTTATAATTTAGTCTAATAAAAATTATTATTAATAATATTATTTTATTTAAATGTTAATATTTAATAAAAATAAATTAAGTTAAATAAGATAAATTAAATCACCTAAAATTGATCTCAACAATTACTTATTCAAATTATATTCTTTCTTGAGCAAATTTGAATTATATTTTTTTAGCAAAATCTAAAATGTAAATCATATCAAGTTATATTCAAATTTGTTTGAATTTGAATTATATTTTTGAACACAAAATTGAATCATTTTTTCATTTTTATATCTAAATTATTTTTTTGAGCAAAATTCGAATTATATTTGAATCATATCCGAATCATATTTCAATTATATTAGAATTATTAATTCAAATTTTGTTCAATTTGAATTATATTCGTTTTTAGCAAAATTTGAATTATATTTTTAGAAAAATATAGTTCGAATTATATCTTTTTTAGCAAAATATGAATTATTACTTTAAATATAATTATAATATGATTCGAACATGATTTGAATATAATACTAATATGATTCAAATATAATTTGAATATGGTTCGAATATAATATGAACATGATTCCAATAGAACTCTAATATAATTTGAATGTTTTGAGGCTAAAAATATATTTTGAATATAGCAAATTCGAATTAATTAGTAAATCGAATATTTTTAGAATATGATTTCCCCAATATAATTTGAATTTTTTTTTTTTAACATGATTAGAATATATTTTTGTGAATATGATTTGAATATAATATGAATATGATTGAATATAATACGAACTTAATTAGAATATAATACGAATATGAACAAGTCAATATAATTTGAAATTTACTATTAAAATATATATTTCAAATATTATGAAATTTGAATTAATAACAGCAATATAATTCAAATTTTCTTCAAAAATACAATTCAATTTAAGTGAAAATTCGTTCAAATTTTTCCCAAAAATATAATTGATTTAATTTATTTTATTAAATATTAACATTTAAATAAAATAATATTATTAATAATAACAAATATTGGACTAAATTATAAAAATTAGAAATAAATAGGGTCAATTTTAGGTAAAATAGAGAAAAGAAAATGAACTAAATTGAAAAAGAAATGGAAAATTTGTGGTTTGACCTATTGATTTGTCATTTATTTTTAATTAAAACTAATTAATAGAATGGACTTAAGTTTAGTAAATGAAGTGATGATATCCAATGAGATTTGATTGGCTATAATTTTTTAATGGATAATGACCAAAATGAATGGAACAAAATGTGTGACAATTTTGACAAATCAATTAGGTAGTGAAAAAATGAAAAAGCTTTATTGTTTTGGAGTTAATTACATCACATGTTTTTAAATTATAACATCCATTCTAAATCATCACATGTTAATATTATTTTCATTTTTTGTTTAACTATCAATACTTAATATTTTTAAGAATATTATCGATTAAAATAAATCGACTTATTTAATTTTGTAAATATTTAAAATATTTTACCCTTCAATCTAGTTTTTTCATTTACAATGTCAAAATTTTAAATTCAGACTTTGTTTAAGAGACTTAGTACACCATCTCCCTAGACAAATACTGTTTGATATTGAATAAAAATATTAAACTAATCATTTAAATTTTTAAAACTCAATTGCAAACAAAATTTAATTTAAATGTTAGTTCGATGTTTGAGAAGTTTTGAATAAAAATATTGAACTAATCATTTAAATTTTTAAAACTCAATTGCAAATCATTTAAATTTTTAAAACTCAATTGCAAACAAAATTTAAAATTCAAATTCTCAAGAAAAAGATATAAACTCAATAGTTTGATATCTAAACTTGATTTTTAAGGTTTAGTTCGATTATATAATTTGATACTTAAATCGATTTTGAGGTTTAATTTGGTAGTTAAAGTTTTTTTATGTCTAATTTTTTTTAATAGTCTTAAGGTGATTAAGAGATAGTATATGTTCATATTTTTCTTAATCCTTTGATGTGTCCCACACCTTGTAGATAAATTAGATTGAAATCGGGTCTCTTAAGATGAATATCATCCTCTTTTTCACTGGGACCACTCGATGGGTTCTTTTTATGTCTAATTAAGTACTACACTTGATTTTAAGATTTAAGCCATGTTTGTCAATTAGCGGATAGAGAATAATTTAAGGATTAAATTGGAACATTCAAAAGTTGATTGCATTAGTTGATTTGTTTATAGTTTTGTATAAAATTGTTTGGTAAAATTAGTTTCGATATTTGATAAAATGTTTAATTATTTAAACAAGCAAAATGACATATAAGGACATGATTATATTGATGTTTGTTTGAATAGTTTATTAGTTATCAATATTTTGTTTTTATTAAAGTTTTGAAAAAATATTTTGTATCTATTAATATTAATTAGATTATAAAAATATTTTTTAAATATAACTAATAATAAGCATATTTGAAGGATTTATATATCACTTTATTATTTATATAATTATTTTTAATACAATTTAATTAATTATTAAATTTAAATAAAATTATAAATGTGTGAGAATAAAATAAAAAAATAAAAATTATTACTTTACAAATGTCACAATATAAATATGTGAGATGTAATAAAATTAAAATATAAAAATTTAAATTTAGGTTATTCGAGGTTTTTGATAATTTTGAATAAAAATCTTTATAACTAATCATTCAAATTTTTAATTTCAAAAAAACAAAATTTAAAACATTTTTTTTTTCAAAAAAATGATTTAAACTCAATTGTTTGATTTCAAACTTGATTTTCACCAAACATCCAAATTTATAATTTGATATTTGAATTGGTTTCAAAGGTTTAATATTAACTCAAACTTCTAATTTTAGCTCAAACCGCTATTTACCAAACACGACCTTAATTTAGTACTTAAATATTTTTTTGGTCTAATTGAAATATGAACTTGACTTAGTTCAAATTGATACATGAACTTGGTTTCTTCATACTTTATTTTTTAATCAATACCGAACCAATAAAACTAAATTCAAATATCAATTTAAACTTAAAAATCAAATTTAAAGACTTAACTAGATAAAAAATTTAGATACCAATTAAAATCTTGAGCCAAATTTAACTAAAAAATATACATTTACCCTTTTTTATATTAATTTTACCCATAAATTACTAAACTTATCTATGTTACCTCTTCGATAAGATAAAAATAACATAACTCAACAAAAAAATGTCATATCATGCAATAAAAATAAATATGTGGCAATAAAAAGGTTAAAAACTACACCAAAATTTGAAAAATGATTTTTTTAATATAATTTTTACGCGTTTAATTTTCAATATTTATGAATTTAAATTTTTGTAATTTTATAATTATATAAGATTTTTTTAAAATACATATAATTATTTTATTAAAAAATGTAAGGTCACCTGTCTTTGCCATTGTCCCTATCTCTTAAGTTATACCCACAAGTTGAAAAGGACAAACAAATGAAAAAAAAAATCAGATTTTGTATCAACGGTCGACATTCTTTTTTATAAAAAAAATAAATAAATAAATAACTAAAGCTTTTTTTTTTATCAAAATAAATAAATAAACGTTTATAATGGGTTGAGTTGTCCATGTCATGGACCAACCTTTAAGGCAAGCATGATTCTTCTATTATGGACTAGCAGAGAAGAGAAATATAGGAGGAAACACCTTTCTTCCCTAATCATTGTTTGGTAGAAATAAGGCTCAAGTACAAAATAAGTATTAAAATTGTGTCCTTTTTTGCCATAAATATTTAAAGCACTTTTGGCTAAAATAAGTATTTAAAATTTTATTTTTAACTAAATAGATGTTCAAAATATTTTTTTGGCTAAATTTAGTATTAAAATAAATGCCTTAGTTGACTTTAAACAAGCTAAAAATAAAATTTTAGACACATGTTTTAGCCAAAAAAAATACCTTAAGCACTTATTTCAACAAAAAAATACTTTAGATACTTATTGAAAAAAGACATAGTTCGAGTACTTATTTTGTATTTAAGCCTAAATATAATAATACACATGACAAAAAGTGATTAAAAAACAGATACTATAATCGAGTTTGAATTTTAATATTATATAAATACCACGTGTAGATTATACTTTACAAGTCTATATTTATTATAAGATTTGGTTGGTCACATCTAAATTTTTTTTATTTTAATTCTAATATATTTTGGTTATCAATTTGTTCACTATAATGATTTGTTATGATATAATTATACAAATGTATTAGTCTATATTGATCTATTCTTATATTAATTATACGAATTTATTAATTGTTTATGTAATTGTAACTTCAAAAGGAGAATGTATCGTTTCTTTTGCTGACAGTGGAATTAGTCTTGGTTCTGGTAATGGACCTTCAGTAATTCTTCATTTTCCTTCGTTTTATTATATTCCACCTTTATTTTTAAATTTTGAATAAGAATGACTTCGCATTTATACTACGTTTTTCTCTGTCTTATTACACATTTTTTTTCAATATGAAAAGGTTAAATTTATTAAATTATTTTCAATTTAGACTCAATTGATAGAAAGAAAAAACAAATTACTCACCCAACATGCTACATAACTTTAGATGTATTGAACATTCAACAATACGACCAACATTTACTTACAGGACTTCATAAAGAATAGGATATAATAGTGTTATCAAAACTCAAACTAAAGTTAACATGTATGGCTTTAAACATTAACACATACCAAACCATTTACTGAAATTGATCTTGTACACATATTCTAAGACTTCCCTCAAATTCTAACATTACAGATGGATTCGGTGCAACCTAGGCTAAGAGATTTTGTATAAATAGAATTATACAAGTATAGTGATAACTCTTAAGCTCATCCCTTGAGCCATCGTAACATACTGCATTGCAAATCAAAGCAAAAAATAGCATGCATAAAGGGATAGAATAAACAATCCCAGTTGACAAATTAGACATTAATGAGTTTGATCTTGAAAAGATATTAAAAAAACATTATTGGACCATTAACAGTGAGCACAAATGCATAGTAGTTGATAAAATCACTGTATCCGAAAATAAAATGCAGACTTACTATTTCCAGACGGGAGGAAGCTTCTTTGTTTTCTTCTAGTAGCGGGCGAGCCTGTGAATCCTACACTCAACAAGTATCAACCTGAACTTGGAATCCTTGTCCTTCCTATTCCTCTCCAGCGGATGCTATGGCATCTAAGTTTGGAACATAGACTTACTAAACTTCCTCCACGGTCCTCATTGTTTGTGTTCGACCCATTACATGTTTCTCCTTCGTCGCTTGTCTACATCGACTTTCGATACCATCTCTTATTCTTTTATGCAGCTCATCATCAATCAAATTGGTTGCTCCCACTGAATTCAATGCACCACAAACTAACTTATATGTATACTCTCTTGGGATAGACCCCCCTGCAATCGACTCGAAAAGAAAATCCTTGGCCTCCAACACTCTTCCAGCTTTACACAGAGCATGTATAATCGGAGTATACGAACTATTTGTTGCTACCCCATGATTCATCCCTTGCATCCTCCGCATCATCTCAATACCTTTATCAATCTCATTAACAACGCAGTAGTACCTAATGAAAGAGTTATATGTGATCCGGTTCGGAACACAATTTCTTTTATTCATATCTTCGAAAAGTTCCAAAGCCCTCTCGATTCGGTTCGTCTTACAACAACCGTCAATTAAACAATTATAAGTCACAACATCAGGAACAAAACCCTTAAACAACATCAGGAACAAAACAAGTGATTTGCCTCGTAAAGCTTCCTTCGAATGGCTTTTCGACATCCAGTTTGCATACTGGACTTACAATAAGAACTTATCAAAATCGTGTAAGTAAACACATCTGGTGGAGATCTAAAACCCGGTAACTCCATTTGTTCCAACAAGAACCTTGCTTTATTAAAATTCCCCACCCTACAAAGAGCATGAATAATCATATTATAGGCGACAACATCGGGTTTGCAACAGAACTGCTTCATTCTATAAAAGCAAGCCAATCCTTCATTAACCAATCCTTCTTCTCCTAGGACTTTAATCAAACAGGTGATGGTCAAAGTAGTAACAAGCCTCCCATTTCCACTCCTAGACATTTCCTTTAGAAAATGCCAACCGTTCAAGTTATTACCTTTAGCTAAAACCAAGGCCATTTCTTTGCAAGTTTTCTCATCATGGGCAAACTCGAAAATTTTCTACCCAGATATAGAATTCCATTGCTTTATCTAATCCCAAGGCTACCCTTTCTGGGTTTCTATAAGCAGCAGGGCCAAGGACAAGAACATTGTGGGAAACCTTAGATCTCTCTTGCTTAAGGTTTCTTTGCTTTAAAGGAGCATGGTGGCGAAAACCCTTTTGGCGGCCGAAGGAACGAGGGGATTGAAAAAAGAAACTTGGAACGGATCTTAAGATGTCTGAAACTGAATGAGTCGTCCATGGATTTGAGATTGTTGAAGAAGCGAGTTGAGCATCAAAGGGTCGGTTTTGGAGCATCACTGATATTACTTGGTGTACTATGCCTTGCAATGGCTTTGTTGGAAAAATCTTTTGCTGGCTGCGTCAATTTTTCACCCTTTAGTTCACATATCAGCTATGGAAGGAAAAACCTTAAACATTGCAACGAGGGGCGTAAAAAGTGTAAACTACAACTGACACGTCTCCCAATCCACCAATCAACACGAATGCCACTCTTCGCTTTGGCTCGGCAGGACTGCCTGTGTTTGAGTATTTATAGATGCCTTATTCTGTTGAAAAGCAGTCACAGAAATGAACCGAAAATAGGCGACTTCAGTATGGCAAGTCAAATAGCAAAGTCGGCAATGCAACCAGTTCCTATAGCAAGCAAAGATGCTACAAATTGCTTCAGTAGAATCTAGAAAAATAATGTTTTTAAGCACACAAAAAAGTCTAAAACCTCTGAACCAAACACAAGCTTACTGTCTTTGGGGATGCTAAAAAATTACGAATTGGATCGAAAATGATCCGCAATTGGATTTGAAAATCGTAGGTGGGGTTGGTAACCTTAAAGCAACTGACTTGATTAAAGTTATCAACAAATCTTCAGGATTGAAATAGCTAAAATGTAGCGTAAATTTCAGTTGGGATATCAACAAAAAATGAAATGAAAAATATTTACCAGAAATTAGAGTCTAACAATTCTTAGCTGCTGCCTACTTATAACCTACAAGTCGAGACACTATAGGCTTCAGAAACGAAACTAATCCATTGATCTGAATTCACTAAGGTTTTACTTGAGGAAGGCTAAGTGATTGGCTCTCCCTTGGTGGCGGCAGAACGGTTGGGCAGAGGGATGGACAGCGTTCCAACAACCGTAAACAGCGAGGGAAAACAGAGCAAAGCAAGCGGAAAATGGAGGAACATACGGCGGAGGAAAAAAACCCAAGGGAACCCGAAAGGTTTCTCTGTGGTGGTGGGAGAAATATCGTTGACGAAGGCGATAGTGATGACTGGGTCGCAACCGGAACGATGATGGGAACTCAGAATAGATGGCGGTGTGGTCCACGGCGCACGAAATGATGGTTTTGAAACCCTTACGGAAAAATTCCACAGGTGCTCCCTAACATTTTTAAAAGTTCACTATCAGACATAAAATTTTTCTAAATTCAATTTTAGTCCAACATTATAAAAGGGGGAAAATTCAAATCCCTAATTGAAAATCCTCGATTCTTCTCACCCTAATTTTGGGTTGTGACAATGACTCAGCTCGCCTCATCATTCTTTTGGAGGCCAATGACTTGTTTTGGTTTTTGGGAAAAACTAAATTTGAAATGAATTCAATATAACGATTTACTTTTATTTATAGATAGCGGATTTAACATCTTTCTCCGGGTGGACTATGCTTACATGTTGGACTCAGGGTTGTCGTGGATATTTTCAGGGTCATAAACAAAAGCTCAAAAATAGACCTTTTATAAAATGAAAAAATATTCAACTTATTTGAACTATATAAAATACTAATATTGTCAATTCGAACTTTTTTGATATAATCATGTTTATTTTATGGCCCATAATTAAGATTCGTGACTCTCTTTTCCAATAATGTTGTCTTTAAAATTTGAAATTAAAGTATCTTATTAGAAATGCAATGTAAAAACATTATAAAAACAAATAATGACGTTAAATAAAATCAGGCGCTTGTACACAAGGACGATGTTAGGATTCTATTTTAGGAGTTGATATAAATTAAGGCTAAATGGTCAAATTTTCTCTTGTAATAAACTCATATCAGCAATGTTGTCCTTATTTTTTATATCAATTTTACTTTAAAATTATTCAATTGTATTAATTTTCTCTTTAACCGGTGTTGACTGTTAAAGTGCTGATGTGGTAGCTCAAGTTGACCCTCTATAGAGTCATCCGCTAACAGAGTTGGCTGCTCGTCCCTGCTCTTAGCGACGTTAAAATTCTCCACAATGCATGTTAGCATCAACAACGAGAGATGGGATGCAAGAAATGTTGGAACCAAAAGGTCCAACCCTAATTCAATAATTGCGTTATCGTCAAAGGCCATCTTAGCAATTTTCAAGCAATATTTTCTTCTAGCGGCTTTTTTGTTGACATTCTTTGGTACTAAACACACATTCAACTTTGAAAATTTCAAGACTATTGATAATCGGCGAACACCTTGTGAAAGATTCCGGAAAGAAAGCAAACTTGAGAACATTTTTATTCCCTATAGCCCCAAAACCCTGATCGCACCAAAATAAAATTTTCATTGCTGAAAGCTCATCCGTAATGCCTTCTCCCAAGGTGTTAACCTCGTACATGTCTTTTTTTCTACAGATATCGACTTTTGCCGGTTGTCCTTCATGTCCAAAGTCAACTGCAGGCTGAATTTCCTTTTGCTGGTTTTGAAATCCATTTTGGGTTGAATATGGAAGAAACCTTTCATTACATGTGTTAGTACCAACGAACTATGACCACACGAACAATCAATTACGACCTTTTACGAACTCGACATGCGAACGCTACCCAAACTACTTGATGATGCACGTGATCCATATTGACATCCGAGCCACGACAATTTACTAAAGACACTTGTCTTCCTCGTTGACATGTATCCTCATCACATAAAACCCTTTATAAGGAACCATGCACCTTCAAACCAATAGTTCCCTCCTCTCCACTGTCTGAAGCACCCTCAAACCATGTCCAAGGGTGTTGCACACATATGTTATCAACAACATGCAAATTCGACTGTTAGTTCAAGGATAATCCTTGTGTGATGTAGTGTTCACTGTGATCTTAGTTTAAACTTTTATACAATAACTTACCAAGTTCGACTAAATGGCTCATTGTTCGATACCATTCATCCAGGACGAGGACTACGACAAGGAGATCCACTCTCCCTATTCCTTTATTTAATCTGTACGAAAAGACTTTCCTCACTCATACAAGTAGAGAAGCATGCTGGTAATTTACATGGGATGAGAGCTAGTAGGTATGAGCCTAGAGTTATACATCTTTTGTATGCTGACGATAACCTCTTGTTCATTAAGAACACAATTGCTGAAGCAACTAGAGTGAAAGAAATTATGGATGTTTATGTGTCGACTGTGCTAACGCTTGGCAAAAGAGAAGAAAATGCAATGGAAATATATAAGAATAATGCCAAGTATGAGTCTTTTGCGTGCAAGTATACACGGACAACAAGTAATACAATAGTGAGCTGAGTATCGAATCCACAGGGATTGACCAGGAATTTGACTGCTTCAATTGTTACTTGTCAAGGGAAAAATGTTGGATTGATTTTGAAGTTGTTTTAGGAAGTGACTTAAAGACGTGCAATAAAAGTAAAATAGCTTTGGCAAAAAGAGGTTTCAAATGAGTGATGAGCGTTGGCAAGGGATGTCTGGTTTTCAAGCTGTTCATGCCAGCCTTCAATAACGTCATGCCTTAGGATTATTACTGAACAGATTCAAGGATGGCATTACCTTTGTCGATGGCAATGTCTGAAATTAACCATGTTAAACCCATATATGTCTATAGTGAAGTTTTTCATTAATTAATTTGATTAAGTTCCAATCTATACTCCTAAGGGGTAGATTCACTTCAGAAGTAAGCTCATCTACTTGAACGTTTTCTTTTGAAGCTTCTCTCATTAGTATCTGACAATTAATTGTTACCCTTCAAGTCTGTTAAGATATTAAGGTGTAATAAGAAAACAATGACAGCGGTCGCATGACAAAGAATTTAGAAAACTAAAGTACATTCTAGATAGAAAAAACAATGCCAAGGCATTTGTATTATTAAAAAACAAACATAAAAATAGCGTTAAACACAAACTCCCCCAACCAACTGTAAAAGCTTAGTTCATGGTTGAGAGTTCCATCTATTGCGTGTTTTGAGTGCTTCCCAATTGTTGCAAGTATACACGTCGCATGTAACCCCCTCAACCCGGTCTAGTCGCAAGACCGAACCGAATGAATCACATGGGGAATATTGAAGAAAAACCCAAAAGTTTCTCTTCAATAAATGAATTTTTTTCTTTTTATCTTCTCTAGATGCAACATTATTATCCTAAGTGTACATACTGGCAGCGGGCGAAATTATGACTCGATCGGGCGTCGAATCGACATCAAATTGCTCTGGTTGTCAATTAGGGACCATTTTGTAAAAGTTACAAATTTAGGGACTTAATGTGGAATTAAAGTTACCAATATTCCATTAGTCAGTTTTCGATCCTACATGTCAATTTCCAACTTAAAACGACAACCCAAACTCATTCAATTGCATTCACGATATTCAAGGACCAAAACGTAAGAAAACAGAAACTCAAAAGATGCCATTTAACTACCATAACAGCTGACCATATCGATACCCTTAGGCCCGTATCGGTGCGGTGCTTGTAAATTTTAAAACACAAATTCTAGTAGCATTTAACCGTACCGATACTCCCTCGCGTATTGAAACGCCTTCCTTTTTTGCCTTCAGCCCGTACCGATACGATACTTAGCATACCGATACGGTATGCCTGAAATGGCTTACATGTATCAATATAGTAGCCCGCATACCGATACGGTATGCTTGATTTGGCTTACCCGTACCGATATAGTGACCCGCGTACCGATACGCCTGAGCCTGTAATGTTCAATTTTGCTGTTTAATCATACAATTAAGCTACCCAAACCACTCTAACATGCTTCAAAATCACACATAACATAATCAAGGATAGGTCTTTAGCCAAAAGCACCAGAAACAACACCAAAACATGATCATATACTCAAAGGGAAATCTATAGGCATGCACCATATTGCCAAGCCAAGTCAAACACCAAAAACCATACCAAAGCTCTAAACCAAACAATAAAGGCCATTTACAAGTCTTTAAGGGCAACACAAACATGTGCCAAACTAGGGAGTTCATAAAGCATACTCCCAAATCATATGAAACCCCTCACATTGCCAATTATTACTATGATTAGTTCCAAAACCATACTTGAGCTAGGTGGAAACCCCTTGGACTCTTTTTCTTGCTTCCTTGCTGTCCGAACCAGCTACTTCTCTACATTGTTAAAAAAAGATAGCGTAAGCAAATAAGCTTAGTGAGGGACGCTCATTGAAAACCATAACAATGCCTTTTTGAAAATCTTTTCTCATCAAGCTGTTTCTCATCATGCTCAAATACTTTCTCATGCTTTAAAACTCATCAAAGCAAAATCATTTACCTTTCTATACATGTATCATTCATCTCATGCATTAGACTCAATGCAAATCTCAATGTAAGCTTCACATGCTTGAAAATTACAAACCACAATTCAAAATAGAATCTCATGTATAAATCTCATTATACAAACCTTTTAAAACAACGATACATGTAATCTCATATATTGGCGTTCAAGTGACCCGGACGGCTACGACCCCATCCTTGGATAACACTACCCCTATCCATTAAAGTTTCGATATGCGAACACCTTGATGGCACGATCCTCATCAAGTCTTATGGTGAAACTACCCCACTATAATACTCACTTCGGTCGGGTTGGCACTACCCCCATTGCCCGTTGGTGATGACACTACCCCCATCACTCGCAACATAATAACACTACCCCTGTTGTGTAACCGAAGAATTTGGCTCACGTACAAATTTTGAATATATTATAGTGCACCCTCATCCTATTGGTCGACCAATTATATCCGATTATAATAAGCTCATCACTTGCCAATATACACTTTTAAAACCATGTTACCTTACTGTTTTTCAATGCATAATCAAAAACCATTTCTCATCCCATTTCAAAAACATAAACTATGCATAGCATTTTTCAACAAGATATAATATCTTTAAAACCATAAATCTATCTCATGGGACTTCATGAATCAACTCTCAATTCATAAAAACTTGCATAACAATAGGTAACATATCTATCTTCAAAACATGAGCAGATTTAACAAAATAATAGGAAAATCAAAAATTAAGAGCGAATTCTTCCATACTTACTTTCGAGCTTAGGTTAGCGTTTCAAGCTTAATCTAAATCCCAAAACCTTGCTTTCAAACCTTTGAAAAGCTTTTGAAATCATTTCTACATGAGTTTTGGTGCAAGGCTGATCAGGTGATAAGCTGATCATGTGATAAGCTGATAAGGTGATGCACTAATCAGGCTAGGGCTGACGTCATCGTGCTGTCGATCATTTGGCATCCAAGCTTGGCATCATTCTTATAACCAAGCTTGGCACTATTTTTTTGCTATTTTTTGGAGATTGATCCAATTACGATCTTTTGGAAGCCTGATCTTATCCTATTTTTTAGGGTTCAATAGCCTCTTGGCGTGGCATCAAGTTCATTTTTTTGCCAACCGGTGCTTGGCATTGTTTGGTCCATCTGTGCCAACAACACTCGACATTCTCTTTGGCATTCCTTACTGCGCTGCATTCCTGTGCTAAATACTATGCCAAACCTGTAAAATTGCCAACAAAACAATCTTTCATACTGGCATAGACAGGAGTCCTAACTCCTTATGTAAATGCATGATTTTAATATCCTAATGCAACTAAATGTACCTAAAAACAAGCAAAAGCATTGTAAGATTGGCATTAAAAATAATACTTTTGGAGAGGTAACATTATCCCTAATCGAAGAGTTGGTAGATTGCGCATGCCTTGGTGATACATCCCTGCGTTAACCTTGGGTGAGCATCCACCTATCTTACACTTCTCTTAGCCATTGAAATCCGTTCCTTATTCCTAAGGTGGATTAGTTCCCACCAACGATCGTTCAAATGAGAATCGTGTTCACTCATTTCTTGAATCTAACTCACCTAAGCCTAGATAGATGGATAACACTCAAGATCCTCTCCTAATTCTCTCAAGATGAAGATTAAAAATCCAAGAGTGAACAAACTTTGAAATTTATTGAAATCAATAACCTAAATCATCCAATCATTTAATACACCACCTTGACTTGTATCTTATGACCTTAGTGTCACTGGGTAGACCGCCTTGTGGTCTTGTATTCAGGATCTGGGTAAATTGCCCGACTTGCATCTCCAATGCTTTCAAAGCTGCTACTTGACTTTGCATATTAATAAAAGCGTCAGTCTTTTTCATGAAATTACTAGTCTCGGTCATATAAGATTCAGTTTTAAACATAAAGCATTTAAAGAGTTTTCCAAAAAACTAGCTAGTGTTGATTGTTGTTGCGGTATCTGTTGTCGTGGCATGTTCTGCTAGAATCTTGATGCTTCTGTAGCCTGGTTGTTTTGTTTAATAGAGTTGTTCTGATTACTCTATGAAAAATTGGGATACTTTTTCCACGTTGGATTATACGTTTTGGAATTTGCATTGTTGTTTCGGTTGTAGTTTCCAACATAAAAGTTAGACTCTGGGTTCTACGAACACTCAAAAGAATCATGGTAAGCATTACAAGAATCACAAAATAGTTCCGCTACCTTAACCTATGTGTGTAACTGGGTCACTGCATGTTCTTAACCAAGTTGGTTAATATGGCCAACTATGCTGAAATAGTATCTGACGAATCAAGCTCGTTTACCATGGCATTTGTCTGTCTATTCTCCTTCTAGTGGTTGAGAACTGATAGTCATTCTTGGCAAGTCTGTCCAAAATCTCCCAAGCTTCATTTGCTAATTTGTCTAAAAGTGTGCTATTCGCCGAGGCATCTAGCATCAACCTCGTCGCTGCATTGATTGAATTGTAAAACATTGTTACTTGCGTCTAATCTCTGAATCCGTGTATAGGATATTTGTGTAAAAGCTCCTTATACCGCTCCCAAGCCTCGTACATGGACTTATCATCTGATTTACAAAAAAAGTAATGTCATTATGCAGTTTATCAGTCATATATGTCCAAGATTCTAAAAATCCGAATGAGATACTATTTAACCATGATTTCTCCCTATCCTTCAGTGAATATGGGAATAATTTTAGCCTTAGGACGTCCCCAGGGACTCCTTGTTTCTTGAATAAATCGTAGATTTCTAAGAACGATTTGAGATGTTGTTTGGCATCCTGAGTCGTTGATCCACCAAACTGACCAACTGTATTGATCATATTAAACATTATTGGCTTCAACTCGAAGTGGGTGTCTTGAATCTCAAGTGTGACAACTCCTAGAGTGAGACCGTTAAGATCATGCTCTAAGTAGTCCCAGATGGGTCTATTCCGTACGATAACAGGTTGATCCGATAGAGCTACTCTGCCTCCTACTACGGCATTCTGATTTCCATTGGCATTTAGATTGCCAATTGGATCATTAGGTGGATCTGCCTTTTTTCTCTCAACTTTCTTCTTCATCTATGAAAAAAACATTCGATCTTTAGTTCAAAAGGGTGGTCTTATGATGTCGGTCTCTCTCTGGTCATACACCAATGCAAAACCAAAATTGTGTTAGCCTTTTGAAACTAAACAAATAAAAAATAAAAAGAAATAGAGGTGCAAGAAAATAAAAAAAAGTCACTTTTACTAATCCCCGACTATGACGCCAAAAACTTGTTGCATGTTTTGAGTGCTTCACAATTGGTGCAAGTATACATATCACAAGTAATAGTATATTAAAGATATCGTCTCCACAGGGATTTGTGAAACTCTGATTTCTAACTTCTTGCACTGAAAATATCTATGAAATAGTAATGATAGGTGTTTGGAAATAGCAAGTAAAATAATTAAGCAAGTAAAATAAATAGGAAATGTAATCGAATACGAGAGTAGGTTAGGTTATCATGAGTAGTGGTGCAATGGCTGATTGGATTGTCATGGCAAATGATTGCTGAGGCAACTCAATTATTGTGGCAACTAAAACCGGCTAGATTGTTGTGGCAACTGGGTCACAAAATATGCCGCGACAACTGGGACTGGAAGAATGCTGTGGCAACTGGGTTTCCTCCTTCAAAGCTCGACGAAGCGTTATTCAATATCTTCGTGTTATCCTTAACCGAAGAGCTGGTAGATTACACATGCCTTGGTGACACATCCCTACGTTAACCTTGGGTGAGCATCCATCGATCTTACACTTCTCTTAGCCGCTAAAATTTGTTCCTTATTCCTAAGGCAGATTAGTTCCCACCAATGATCGTTCAAATGAGAACCATGTTCACTCGTTTCTTGAATCTAGCTCTTTCGAGCCTAGATAAATGGATAACACTCGAGATCCTCTCTCAATTCTCTCAAGATAAAGATTAAAAATCCAAGAGTGAACAAACCTTGAATTTTATTGAATTCAAAAACCTAAATTATTCAATTGTTTATTACACCAAAAACCCAATAACCCAAGCCAGTTTAATTTAGTTCATGGCTGAGGGAAAAGAAAATACAATCAAAATAATCCCAGACATGGATCACATAAACAAAAATAAAGAAGAAGATGTGTTGGAATTGTGCGATCAGCCCTTTTCTCTCTCTAGAATCCCCTCCCAAAAGCTGCGATTTGATCTTTTATTTGTAGGAGAGTTTATGATCAGATTTGTTGTTGATGAGGATAGGAATAAGCTTGAATTAATTTGAATAAGAGATAATTAATATCTTTTATCTTTATCTCCAAAAACTCTTTAAAATCTAAGCATTTATCTCTATCCAATTCTGCGTGTAAACCCAAATCTAGGGAATTATCTCTTGCTTTTCGTATTTATCCTGAAATTAGGAAGACTTATCCAGTTTTATCTAGATATGCTACGCAATAATCTTTGGCAACTCCTTCAGTATTATCATCGATTGCCATGGCAATCCCTTCAGTATTCTCCTTAATTGCCACGACAATCCCTACTTTCCACGACAATCTTGTCCTGCACAAAATAAAGCACACCAACAACAATTTTCCATGAAAACCAACCAAAATGCAATACCAAACTCAATAACGACATAAATTACGAAATTATGCATGAATGCCTGCCAATGCAACTAAAATAAGCCTAAGTTTAACAATAATATGATTCAAAAGGGTAAGCAAAACAGTACTTTTACACACTTATCACCATCCACAAAACATCATCATATCTTAACATCATCATTGAATAAAAATAAATAAAACAAAGAGAATGGGCATGAAGGAGGTTTGTCGATGCAACCCTTTAATGGCTCTAAGACCTCAGTCTTAAGCTGGTTGAACCACGTTGTTGGGAAATGTCGGTACACCTGATGGCTCATCGAAAAATTATCTGGCATAATCCACCAGTAACCATGTACAAGAGACGAATTCGGGGTGAAAAAGAATGAAACGTTACCTCAATAATTTCGGAAATCCGTAGAGAGTATAAGAGAATCCAAATCAAATCTGAGTTATCACAGCAGCGTTCCAACCTCTACACAGTCCACTCGAACAAAACGAACAATATTTTCTCTTCTCTAACTGTTAGAGAGGTTTTCCAAAAAGCATACATTTGGCTGCTAGACCTCATGCCTTTATATAGCATTTAAAACCCTAATTCTAATTAAATTCGGATTCTTTAAATATACATTATATTTATCCGAATATAATTAAATATATATAATCCAATTCTAATTCTATCAGGTTTCTTTAGGGATATATATTTTAATATTATCTGATAATTACATTAATTATCTAGTATTAAATATATATAAGTAAAATTATCTATAATTCTAATAATCATAATAATTTTGATTTTCTTACTTATTTCGTGCACAACAAGTTTGTACACATGCTATCTAGTCGATATTTGTTCATTTTAATCATAGGGTGTGACCCTTGTAGGTTCATGTAGCGTTAGCAGTAATATCTAGAACAATTCTAATATTACAAGAAATTAGTGACATCTAGCAATACATCATTGCTACCTAAGTTACATGAAGTCGTGGTTCGATTTAACCTTTTTCGTGATTAACTTCTTTTATGTATTTCATCATTTTTTCCTCATATCTAAATCAAACACAAGTCATGGATTAGTCACACTTGTATAGTCCATCTAATATTTCTTGATATCTTGAGTAGACTATTATAAAATAATAACTATGATATCCCGTATCAATTTATTCGAGCATGGACATGCATTTTCTAGTCTTACTCAATCAAATAGCCTATGATATTACTCCTATTATGTAGCAAGGACAAATCCTATCTTGATCAACCATATTCCGCTACATAGATCGTGACATATCCAATATCAGTCTTTATAGTGTAGTTAATTACGACACACGTTTAATCGTATCAAAATATTTCACTCAAGATGTTGAAATAATGATGATCTCAACTCGAGGATCATACATGTGGTTATCATCATGATCAATGTTGTGACTGTCACATAATAATCCAAGAAACATACTCATAGCGGGCCAGTCTAGTATATCGTTTTCTAACACATACTTATGTATTGATTTTGACATCTCCATGTCAATGAAAACACTTTTCCATCAATCAAATACATATTAGTCTTAATATATTATAGTTTTCCATGCCCACAATAATACTCGACTAAGGACATTCAAGAATAACTATATTATTCTAAGGACTTTATTATAATTCAATTTATTTATAGATGCACAGAATAAAACTGAAATAATAATAATGACTTTATATTAGTAAACAAGATAAAATAAGTATGTCTTTTACAACCATCTCATGATTTGTCTTTTACAACCATCTCATGATTGCTCTTTGGGATACTCCAACACACGTCGATCTCGGTTCACCACAATGCAGCCTCTTATTTTCCAAGCTCCTCTCCAACTCTTGCTCGATCTCTTTAAACAGGCTTGCATGGGAAACCCTAAGATAAGCCTTTGAAATTTGAATGCGCAAGGGATAAGATGCGTGAAACTCTTATCCAAATTTGAATCCTAGGGCTGATGTGTACAAGGTCCAACGACTATTTGATCGGGCATCGGACATCACTTTTATGCCAGCTGAGCTTGGTAATCTCTGGTCCAACTTTGTCAACTGCAACTCGGCATTCCCTTCTTCTGCTCCTACGCTGCTCTGCCAAGCCTGTCCTGATCTGTCATGCCTATAATAATGCCAACAAAGCAACCCTTCACACTAGCATAAACACCATTCCCTAACTCCTTATGCAAATGCATGAATTTATCAACTAAATGTACTCAAAGGCAAGCAAAGACATTGTAAAATAAACATAAAAATCAGTACTTTTGAGGAGTTAACACTATGTTGCATTGTCTGGGAAAAAAATTAATTATGAGAAGTCATCAATGTATTTTAGCCCTTCCACATCATTGGCTTGTCGCACACAGATTAGTATTGTCTTTGGTATTTAAGAAGTGCAAGATCCTAATCGATATTTACGGATCCTACTGATTCTTGGGCACAATAAAACTGCCAGACTTGGTTTTCTTCTTGATAGAGTCACAAAGAAGGTACGGGGTTAGTCAAAAAATCTACTGTGTTTTGGAGGACGAGAAGTCTTCCTCAAGGCCATAGCACAAGCAATTCCAACTTATGTCATGACATGCTACATGTTACTGGATGGACTGATTTCACAGGTTATTAGTGTCATGCGTGAATACTGGTGGTCAGGACGTATCCATGACCATGGATCGACGATGGTAGCATTGCAACAACTTTGCCAAGCAAAGTGTGCGGGAATACATGGAAAACAAATCTGGAGGATGATAAAAGAACTTGATTCCTTGTGATCTCAAGTCTTGTCATCCAAGTATTCTCACAACAAATCAATATATGAGTAGACTTTGGGCACAAGGCCATCTTATGCATGGCGGTCTATATTTCTGGCTCTAAAGGAACTAAAGCAATGTTTCTTCTAGTGTGTAGGAATTCAAAGCCAAGAATGTATTGTAAAACCTATATCTGATTTTGATATAACAAAGTGTTTAAGGACCAATTTGTAAAATTGGATCAATTTTTAAGTATTCAAAAGTCTTACAAAGTGTTTTCATACTCAAATAACCAAAAATGCCCAGGCGTATCGATACGCTTCTTAAAGTTCCGATGCGAATTTTGACTACTGGAATTTTAATCGCAAAAGCATAGCGATACGATTGTCCCTTGTATCAATATGGCATTCATCTAGGGTTGTTTTCTTAATTATGAGTACCGATACGACCTTCACCATATCGATACGGGGTGTTGAGATTTTCAAATCTTTGCAATTAATTTTATTACCATTGCCTTGTTAGTTATTGGAATCAGCAATCTTTAAAATTCAGTTAACCCGTATCGATACGCCTCTTAGGCGAACCGATTCAGTTTTCACTAGACTTTTTCCTCAGATTCCAGTGAGCAAAAACCATACTGATACGACCTATCCATATCGATACACACCTATTTTTACACTATTTCCGTTTCGATATGCCTTCAAGCGTATCGATACGCCTTTGTACAATGGCTTTTCTTCTTTTGACAGATACCAATACGACTCTTCATGTACTGATATGGTTGGTCACCAAACAACATTTATTGCGGGAAAAATAGTCTCCAACGACTCTATTGGTGATCCCAACCACCCAAACGGTTAGAAATCAATGAGGGGATATAAAATCAAGTCTTCAAAGCTTCAACAACAACAAGTCAACAAGTCCAAAGCATTCAAGCAAAAATCCAACACCTTTGAGCTTTTAGAGTCAAATTCTTGTACCCAACTTGTGTGTTCCAAATTGTAATCTTTACTTTCAAGTTTGGGGTTGTGTAAACTTGTAATTTGGAAAACAAATTACTCTAAGAGTATATCTTTCTACTTGCAAACCCTTTCCTGTAAAAGAGTGAACCTTGATCAAGTTTTGGGTAGAAAGTTTTGATCGATTGTAAAGGTTTCCTCCTAAGCCTAGAAAAGGGGAATAATTTCTTAGTGAAATTGGTTGAAATCCTTAATGGGGAGCTAAGGTAGGGGATGTAGAGCTTGTTAGAAGCTTGAACAGTATAAATTCCTTGTGTCATATTTTTTCATTTATCCTTTTCCTTCCCTTCAAATTTTTAATTGACAATTCACCCCCTCTTGGATAAACCAAGTTGATTAATCATCTTTACAATTGTGTCAGAGCCTATCTCCTTGAGGGATTAACATCCACTTGAGATGATCTTAGAGGTGATTCAATCAACCGACATTCAAGCCATGACATCTACTTCCAGCCACAACTTGTACGAGTCACAATCGACCACCAAACCGCCCTATTTCAATGGGGATAACTATCCCTATTGGAAGAACCGCATGAAGCTCTTCATCAAATCCAACGAATACCTCATATAGGATGTAGTAGAAGACAGACCAACCATACCGATAATGAGAAAATGTGACCGGTTTATTCCAAAGTCCAAGCTTGAGATGACCGATGAAGAACGAAGGGGCTTACAAGTCAATGGTAAAGCTATGTACATACTCTTTTGTGCACTTGAACCGGACGAGTACTCGAAGATGTCTTTTTGCACGAGTGCAAAAGAGATATGGGACAAGCTCGAGACCATAAATGAAGGCACAAACAATGTCAAGGAGACCAAGATTGGATTCCTCAACTTGAGCTATGAAAATTTCAAGATGGAGCCCGATGAGAGCGTCACAAAGATGTTCAATCATTTCTTCATCATCGTCAACGATCTCAAAGGCTTTGGAGAAGTCATCCTCAAAGACAAGCTAGTTCAAAAGCTCATCTACTCCTTTCCCGAGTCATGGGATAGAAAAGGACCGCCATCATTGAGGCCAATGATCTCAAAACCTTGAAGCTCGATGCTCTTATGGGATCTCTTCTAAATCATGAGATCATGAAGAAAGAAAAATAAGATGAGAAGAAGAGAGAAAAAAAAAGGTTGAAAAAAAAGAAGTATAAAAGAACAAAATGATAATTGCTCTAAAGCTTCACAAAAAGAGAGTGATTCTAGTGAGGAGAAAGATGAAGAAATGGCTATGCTAGCCAAACAATTCACTCGGTTCATGAAGTCAAACCAAGGAAGAAAGTTCCATCGAAGAGGAGACTTCAAGAACAAGAAAAAAAGAGGTGAAGAAGGATCAACTCATTTGCTATGAGTGCAAGAAGTCGGGGTACATAAGAACCAAATGTCTCTAACTCAAAAAGAAGAGATTCGGGAAGAAGAAAAAGCTCAAGGCAAACGTTGCTACTTGGAGTGATGAGGAATCATCCGATAGAGAGGAGCAAGAAGTTGCCAGCCTTTGCCTCATGGCTCTTGAAGAAGATCGTAAGGTAACCTCTAACTCACCTGATTTTGATTTATCATTTGATGAGCTTCAAGAAGCTTACGATGAGTTACAAAAGGTGTATGACGAATTGTTTGAGAAGTATAAGGAATCCCTTTTGAAAAACTAGAAAAAAATTTCAAATTTGAAAAATCAAAATGATTCTTTATCTAAAACCATTTCAGAACTTGAGAAAAATGTTTTGGATTTGCAAGAAAGCCAAAAAAAATTTGAAAAGAAAAACCAAGACTTGCAAAACTTTCCTTCCAAAGTTCATGATGATCACCAAAGGAAAGTTGGTGATCTCAAAGCTTCTCTAAACAAAGTTGGGAAACAAGGTTTTGAAAAGGGAAGTTCTTCAAAACCCAACTATGTGAAGAGAAACTTCAATGGCTACAAACAAAGAATCTTCCCAATGACCTCTAGAGGAAAGATGATTATAAGTGTTTGTGTTCCAAAAGAACTCATCACATCTAATGATACTAGTGCCATTGCTTCTTGGATTCCCAAGGGAACCAAAATTTTGGGAGTTAATTCTCATGGAACCAAAATGATTTAGGTACCAAAAATTAAGACTTAATCTTTATTTGTAGAGGGGCATTGCTACAAGGCTAAAGCTAGTTATGCAAATTCGTGGTACCTTGATAGTGTATGCTCGAGACACATGACTGGTGACAAGGGTCGATTCTTAGAGCTAAAACCAAAGAGTAGATGAGTAGTGACTTTCGGTGACAACTCTAAAGGCCACATTGAAAGGATTGGTTCCATTGGTAATCACTCTTCTATTCTCATTGATCATGTCTTAAATGTCAACGGTCTAAAATATAACCTTTTAAGCATAAACCAACTTTGTGATAAAGGTTCCAATGTTCTTTTTGATTTAAATGGTTGCAAAATTTTAAACATTGAAACTAACAAAATTGTGCTTATTGGTCATCGCATAGGAAACATATACATGGTGCATTTAGATGACATTCATACTTCAAATGCATGTTTTGTTGCAAAAGATGAACATGACTCATGGTTATGGCATAGAAAACTAGGCATGCAAGCATGAGTGTTTTAGAAAAATGGTTTCAAATGATCTAGTAAGAGGTTTGCCAAAAATAAAGTTTTCTTTCGACAAAATTTGTGATGCTTGTGCAAAAGGCAAACATAAAAGAGTTTCTTTCAAACCTATTAATGATGTTTCTACTAGTAGAGTTTTACAATTGATCCACATGGATCTTTTTGGCCCTATTAGGACTATGAGCTTGGGTGGAAAATCATATGCATTTGTTTTAGTAGATGATTACTCTAGATACACTTGGGTTCTATTCTTAAGTACCAAGGATGAGGCTTTAGAAACATTCATCACGTTTTCAAAAATTACTCAAAATGATGTTGGTCGATCAATTTATCATATTAGAAGTGACCATGGTACCGAATTTCAAAATTTAGGTTTTGAGAATTTTTGTAATTCAAATGGTATAAGCCATAATTTTTTAGCTCCTCGTACTCCTCAACAAAATGTGGTTGTTGAGAGGAAAAAACGAACTTTAGAAGAATTGGCTAGAACCATGCTCTGTGAAAACAATTTGCCTAAGCATTTTTGGACGGAAGCCATTAATACCGCTTGTTACATTGTCAACTGAGTAATGATTATGCCGATTTTAAAGAAAACACTTTATGAGATTTTAAAATCCAAAAGCCTAACATTAGCTATTTTTATCCTTTTGGATATAAATGCTTTGTTTTAAATAATGGAAAAGACAATTTAGGCAAATTTGATGCTAAAAGTGATGAAGTTATTTTCTTAGGTTATTCTTTAAACTCTAAATCCTATCGTGTATTTAATAAAAGAACTTTGGTAGTTGAAGAGTCTATACATGTGGTTTTCGATGATAACCTCCTTTCGAAGAAAGATTCTTGTGATGATGATGATGTAGGAATTTTTGAAGCTAATGATGATGATAATCATCAAAGGTAGATGAAGTTTCATCCAAAGAAGAAGAAACACAAGATTCACATCTAGAAGCATTGAAGGACATGACTCTAGAGGAGAAGAAAGTGAGATACCCAAGGGAGTTCTACTATGTCAAAGGTGGTGAGATTTTAGGTGATCCGTCCAAAGGGGTAACCATTGAACTTTCTCTTAAAAATGCTTGTAATGTTGCATTTATCTCATGCATTGAGCCTAAAAATATCAAAAAAGCATTAAAAGATTATTATTGGAAATTGTCTATGCAAGAAGAATTAAATCAATTTAAAAGAAGTCAAGTTTGAACATTAGTTGATAGGCCTAGTAATAAGTCTACTATAAGAACTAAATGAGTTTTTAGAAGCAAACTAGATGAGAATAATAACTATAATACTCGTTTTTTGTCCGGGTCCACTACCCCCATCAAATAAATATTTTACCCAACAAATCATCACATATGCCAAACCCAAATTAAGCCAGGCCCAACCTTTGCCCAATATTAAAACCCACAATTCATGGCCCATGACTTTAACACATTAAAAAACTTAAACCTACTATGCAACTGGGGGAATCATTTTTCAGCAGCGCCATCATCTACCCACTCTTCTTCCTCATCTAAAAAAACCTCTCCAAGCTTTGATCACCATTTTTACACCGATCATCACCCTTACTCCCCCAACCCCTTTTCTTTTTATAACTGAACCACCCTTTGATATCCATTACACCAACCATACCCAACAACCAATACCAACTCCTAGCGGTAGCCATTGTCAAAGCCCCAATCTTGAAAATAGCTTTTGGTTTATTTCAAGCTTGAGAGGGATATTAAGCTTCGATTTAGGAAAATTTGAAAGGGTTTTCGAACTGGTTCACCACTGGCCATTTTGGTCTTCGTTTGAGGTGACCGGCGAGTAGCGCCGCCGATGAACGACGCCTAGAATTTGCGTTTGTCAGGTTCATAGAGGGTGAAAGAGAGCTTTCTTATCTCTGTAACTTGCATTTTGAAACAGAAATGGAAAGTGAAAGATTTCAACTCCTTTTACCTTTTTATTATTATTTATTGTGTTCTCAATTATATCATTGTTTGCACGTTTCTTATGATTTTAGGTGGTTTATTGCCGCCTTAGCCCTTTACCTTTTAATGTTTTACATTCTACTTTTTGTTACACCTTATTTTGCTTTCATTTAATTTCTGCTATTTAATTTATGTTTTATTCAAACTGGTCCCTATTCCAGTTTTAATTTAATTACCGCACCTTTAATTTTGGTTCGAACGTGATTCACTTGCGGCCTTACGGTGACCCGCACTAGGGTGTGATCTGTATTATTTATGGCCTAGTTTGCTTACAAACGTCTAACATGACTTACTAACATTTAATTTCAACTTTTAACTTTTTGCACTTTTATTTATGTTTGATCTGGTCTTATCCTGATATTTATTTAATTTGTCGCTTTTTACTTTATTTTGTTTCAATTCGGTCCCATATCCGGTGCCATTTAATTTTGTGCATTTTATTATCATTTTTATTTCCTTTTGTTCAATCTGTTCCTTTCCAGATTTTTGTATTTATTTTCAGTCTTTGACCATTGCCATTTAATTCAATATACCATGTATGTGCATTATATATTATGATATATGTAGTTTTTAGGCCTTATTATTTCGGTATCCTATTTGAGAGTGTCGTCTCGTCTGTCGAGTCTCATCTCTTTTGGTACCGTAAATTGTGAGGTTTTATATATTCGAATCGTATGACCATGCATGTATGAATTTAGGGATTATTAATTAAATTAGATTGAATTTATATTTTTCTTTGCAAATACGATACGGACTCTTAGGTACAATTTTGGGCGTGGTGGGGGTGCGAAACTTTTCCCCTCGTAACAGACTCCCGAATTCATTGAATCTCTGGTTACCTTTCGGTGTCCGATCTACTTAAACCAAGTGACCGGTGGCGACTCCACAAATTTTAGTACAAAATACAAGCTTTTTCAAGAATTCCACTAAAACCATTTTTTTTTCAAAAAAGTAGGAAACAACTTCAGATTTTTTAGTCGCTACAGCATGGCGGCTCCGTTGGGGAAAAAATTTTGTTTTCAGAACAAAATAGAGAGTCAAGCCTTAGACGAGTTCGTATTATATTTACAAAGAAAATTTAAATTCGGTCTAATGTAATATTTAATATCTAACCTTGTTTGTTTATCGCTTTTATTTGCACGGTGTTTACTATAAAATGTCATTCATACATGAGCTACCGGAGCTCTATCCCTCGATAAGTGAGAGTGATTACTTTGTCTCCTGGGTGTTCACCTCTATATGATATTCTAATTTACTTATGGGATACGATCCTTATATATCGTGGGGTCCACAACCCCGTATGATATAAGGGCTTGTATCTCCTGAATCGATGTCCTAACGACAGTTCATGTATCTTTTACTCTAGAACCTAACCGCATATAATGGACCGTAGAGCTCACCTTTTAGAGCCATACCGAAGCTCAGCCCGTTAGGTGGTAACCCTATTAGGCCTTGCTTGATTTATTTATGCATTTGTTTTTTTTTATTTATATGCCATGTACATATTTTAATTGCTTTAATTTGGTCTTTTATTGCTATCTAATACGTTTATTTATCTATTTGATTATTTCACCGTACTAACCCATTCATTTTAGTGCTTGATTTTTTACATTGCATTGGCACGTGACATTAATTTTATTCATTTGCATGGTAGTTGCATTATATCATCCTAAAATGCTAATTATTCATTCACTTTCATCAATAAATTTGCATTTAGACACTAGCATTGCATTTAGATGCATACATTTTCTCATTCACCATCACATTGGATCAAAATAAATGATTATTTATTTTCAAGAAAGTGGATGCCCTAGCTAGTGAAAACAGTGACGAGCTTGATGGCCCACAATTGCTAGCTAGATAATGTAAGTAATTCCACATTTAGGGCACCCGAGCACCTTACCTGTAAGCCTACTTGCTACCATTTCAAAGATGAATTCTTTTATAAACATTATTTTATGGATATATTTGTCTATTGGGTTCCCGTATATCAATTGCACAAGAGACATTGATTTTGACCCAAAGATTGATTTCGAGCATCCTATGTCTAGCAGAAATAGAAAGTTGTGAAGATGATGATTATGTGACCTACATTCTAACTTTATTTGGTCAATTATTAAAGAACACATATGGGGCATTAATGGTTTGGGGGAGCGACAAAAATCTTCCGTAAAAAATGAAAAACAATATAAAAAAATCTCGGAGGCACTCCGTTGTAGCCTTAAAGATTGAGTACCTAATAAGGTAGCTACGCTCCATCTACTATATATCTCAGCTTCATGAGTGATTTTGAAATCATGAAAAAGTCAAACAATTAATGAGATGAAATCCCGAGATAAAAAAATCAAAAAAGGCATAAAAAATGCACTCCATGTTCAAAGCCTAGTAAAAATGCATTTTCAGTTAAGAGTGGAAACTTTGGGGGAACTCCATTATAGCAAAAGGAAAAATAAGGTTGCAATGCACCATCCAAGTGAAAAACCTTTGCTTCATGAGTGATGGTAAGATTTTCAAATCATGACAATGCCGAGTAGCTCAGGTTTTGTTGTTTGCTCCATCATTTATTTTGAGTCAAAAGAATGTGATAAGTTGACTTCCCCAAGACAAGAAAGAAATGAGACAAACAAATAATAAAGGTGAAACCTATAAAAGTAGCTCTAAATTGGTTAAAGACCAAAGTAACTCGGAATATACTTTACATCTTCATATATCGACTCAACTCTCAAGGTCTCCTAGACACAAGATATGCTTAGGGCAATCCTCGGTAAGTCATTTTGGTGTTACTCATGCACTTGAAATTCGGGGCATCTAATCTTGTTTGATATATTCATAATCTGAAAAGAAAATCAAGTTTTTCTTAATAAGCATCTCTCATCAAAATGAGAACAAGTAGGCCAATTTTATATTGAAACAATTGATTTATTTGTATCACTTCACAAAGAAGTTCAAAAATACATGTACCATAAACAAATATACCCTTTGATTGCACGAGAAAAGACTGTCTCGACTGAAGAAAGCCTATCTGAGCATCATATGAAGTAGATTGTCAAGCAAATCTCCAACCAGAATTTAGAAAAAGACTAAGGACTTGATATGGCCAGGAAAGCCAGGGCATCCCTTCAAAAGTCAAAATTGATAACAAATAAACTGCATGTCACATTCATGAAATCATCATGCATTTAGATTAAGTGCATACATTGAAAAATAAATATATGAAGTGCAATATTTCACAAATTTCTCCTAACAATCTCTTCAAAATTAGATAAGTGAAAAATAAAAATTTCAAATCTCTACCAATGAAATTCCACCACGTCCTCGATAGTCAACCTTTTGACTTCACTTTCAACTAATTTAACCTCGAGTCACAGTCTTTTAAACCGACCGAAATATTTTTTCTGGGTTTTTGGTTTTTTTCTTCTTTCGTTGAATCAAGAAAGGGGTAGGGGGGAAGTCATGGGCGATAATAATCCGATAATGGGAGAAAAATATTACATTTTGTTGAAGGATTTCAAAGTTGAAACTGAAGTTGATGAAGAAAAGGGTTTCATTTTATGTTTCTGGGTTTATATTTTCGACTCCAAAGCATTCCCTGCCACCATTCTTAAACAGGTTTAGCAACTGCTGGTCCCTTTTCTCTGATTTGGGTTTCTCTTTCTCACTCAAATTTGGGGCTAAAAATCCCCTTTCCTGGTTTAGTTTCTTTGCTGTTTGGTTGTTAGGAAAATACCCGTTTCTTATTTTTCTGTGTATTTTAATGATTTCATGAGTGTTTTGTGTTTTTAGAAGTTTTAGAAGCTGCCATATGTGAATTTTAATTTCTATTGTTGCTTCATCTCTCCTATTATAATCTACTAGAGCAACAATCTTCATTATTTTTGGTGATCTTCTTCTTGAACTTGTATTAGTCATTTACCTTTAATACAGTTTTCGATTTTCCATTTTTCTGATAAATTGGGTTGTTTTTCTGTTTATAGGTATACGCAGAAACAAACCACAGTTCTCCTTTACTTGTTCTCAATGAAAAGACATTGATGCTTTTACCTTTGATTTGCCCACACAATGAAGCTCCTGGTCCCGGAAACACTGATTTGTCTTCGGAAGTTCCGAAAGTGACCGCGGAGATTAAACACCCTCAAAATAAATGGATACATGTCGGATACGAGGTATGACTTTAACATGTGATAGAACATACATGGGTTATCTGTTTTGTGCGTAACCTGAAACAGTTTTAGGACTAACATCAAATAAGAATGAATTGGTCTAGAAACGTAGCATTTCTATGTAAATTCTATCAATACAAAGACAAATTCAATACATGGACAGATTTTTTGTTTGTTTGTTTTTGTTTTGGTTTAGTTTGGTAAGTGGTTGGTTGTTTAGAATACTTGAGAATGAGGAACACCGAAGAGAAGGAGGGAAAAAAAGAAAAGAAAAAGAGCAAAGATGAATTAGGAAAGTGTGTATCTGAAATTTTGAGGTTATGTACCCTACACCAATGGCCAATCAAGGCATAAGAGAAAAGGAAAGAGGGTTAAAAAGGAAAAATAAATTTAACATCAGAAAGGAGTAGGGGAAAAATGTTTTTCGAGGCAACAATCCTCAATTTGGATATGCCTCCTGTTTGTTTTGCTCCTTTTTCACTTTGAGATGGAGACATTCATAGCTTTTTGCCTAAGGTTTTACCGAAGTATACTTTATATATGAATATTATTTTTGTTGTCCTGGCTATTAGCACGTATTTGAATTTTTCTGTTTTTCCTTTTCTTGTCAGGTCTCTTCTGGTTTTGGGCGGCTTTACATTAATGGGGAGATTACTGGAGAGTTGCTTCTCTCTTCCTTGTTAAACAAAGATTCCATACCCAATGGTTCGAGGAAGAGGACATTAATTGGTATTTGTGGTGATAGTAATTTGCAAGGTTTTATCCATGCTGCAAAAGTCTTGCCTTCAACGGCATCCATAAAGGACCAACATACTAAGGTGGCGTACACTTGTAGTTCTCATGTTTCCTCGATGTTTTCCATAGCATGCAAGTTTACCTTAAGGTTTAGAAAACTGATGAAAAAGTATGATGACAGGATCCACCTCTAAGATTGTCAATCGATGAGTCTTCTATCTCTGATATTGAAGAAGACAATGGCTTTTGGAATATTGTTGGTGGGAAGGTAAATACCAAAGAGTTCCAAACTTCTTTTTTTATATTCTTATCTTAGTATGTAAATATTGCCTGATATTTTAGCTTTCTTTACAGTCTTAAGCATATGATGTGGTAATATAGCCTATGTTACTTGGAATTTGCTTTAAATTCAGTTTTCCTTTTTCAAGATTTATGTGTACAAGTCCAAGTATGTGTTGAACACGGGTACTTTAGTAAAAATGAAGATTCAAAGTAGCATAGAATATAGCTGCTCATTTCACAAAATGCAAGACAGATTTAAAACCATATTGATTCCTGAATGATATGGTGTTACCACTCCTTATATTTCCTCTAAATTTACCCTTTCACAGGCATCTTGTCGAAGGATCTTTTCCTTGGATGTTGTTCTATTAAATGCCTTTGGCCAGCCAGTAAACAAGGAACTAGAGGTAATTTAGTCTTTATGTTTAATTCTGCAGTGCTCTTTTTACCTTTGGCACCTAATTTTTCACACTACTTGTTGGAAAGGTTGTTGCATCACTGTAATATGCTCATAATCAATTACCTGTTGAGAAGACAAATGATGTAGAACCTCCTCTTCTAGCTAGCTGTGATGGAATTGAATTTGCCTCTTCTGATCGACCTAGTAAATTATCAAAGGGGCGGGCATCCTTTAAGCTGAAGATTTCCAAGGTGGCGATGTTCGATTTAGTTTGTGTAATCTTTTTTTCATCATATATGCTTCTAGGTATTTGTAGAAATTTCTAGCGGATCTTGTTCCGTGAGAAACACTTTTGCGTGAATTTGGCTTTCTATAAAAATATTTGTTTTTTATTGATTCGTATTGAATTCACTAATGGTCTGGTTCTGATGTTTCAGCTCTCATCCAAGTGTGATAATAGGCTGTTCTGTATTAAGTTTGGGATATCAAAGCTTGAGGGCTATCATTTCCTTGAGGACTTCTCCCCTTCAATTCGTTGCATCTCTCGGAATCGTACACCAAGGACATCGACTATTATTTGGAAAAAAATCTCTGCAATCCATCCGGTTAATGGATCTCAATCATTAGGTTTAGATGATATTTCTTGTGATCCTAAGCACAATATTGTACATGAAGCAAAACTCAGTCCAACATCGAAGAGGGTTAGATTGGGAGAAGCAAAATTTTCTAAAATGGACCAACACCACGAAGAATGCAACTCTATTGCCTCAAAGCACAATCGGGTATGGATTGAGACTTTTTTCCTTTTCATTTTCCATAACATCATCATTATCATGTAATATCTTTATAGACTGTTAATACAAGAAGAGCATAAATCACTATTGAACTACAAACAATGGCATTGCCATTTACAATCAGGTTGAAAATGGTTTTGGGTCAAGATTTGAGGCAAGGCCTGAGAATTTTGAAGAAGTGAACACTTCCCTATCTGATTCAGAGAGCACTGGGGCCCGAGATCCAGCTTTAAAGAGTGTGTCAAGTGGGGGACATCCAATTTCGTATGTAACAATTTTTAGGTACTGCCTGGGGGGATTGACGGATAGGTCTATTTTACTCAAGGAAATTGCCACAACTGTTTCAGATGAAGAAATATCGGGCTTTGCAGACCAGGTTTCCGTCTTCTCTGGATGTTCTCATCATAGGTAATTTACAATGCTTTGCTTCTTTCAGACATTATTGTTCTTAATCATTAAGGCTTTGTTTGGTAGAGTGGAAAGAAAATTGGAAGGATGGAAAATCAAATGGGGTAGAAAAGTGGAGAGATGAAAAATTATTATTTTTTCTTTTCATTGGTGTGCTTGGTTGAAAGTATGGAAAAATTAAAAGATAATGCAATTTTCTTTCCATTCATTGGTTGGTAGAGTTCAAAAAATGAGAGGAAAGAAAACGAAGCCTTGAAAATACATATTTTGAACTAAGTCACAGCTCTCTCTCATTTTCTCTCATCTTTTCCTTTCAAATTGGACTGATTTGTTTTTACACATGAGGATGGAAAATGATCATCCCTCTCATTTTCTCTCCCCTCACTTTTCTTTCCTACCAATCACACTCAAAATTTATTTTCTTTCCACTTTTCCACTCCTTTCAGCCTTACATTTTTTCCCACTCAACCTAACAAAGTTTGTGTTCTTGTTTGAACTATACATCAGTGTCAATTTTTCTTGGGATCTATATTGAGTATTGTTGAATTTTTGTATTCCTTTTGGTAATTGAAAGAAGTTGCCTGGTCCTAGGCATCAAATAAAAATGGCAAAGAGATTGATGGACAAGGGAACAATAGCCTGGAATTCGATATCACAAAACAACCTTCAAGTTCAATGGGAGAGTGCAGTTTTCGAGATTGAAGAGCAATTCATGAAGATTGCTTGCTGCACAACTAGATCACTTTCCCAACAGGTATCTATATATCCATCCATCTCTATTAATGGTTACATTTTTTGGAGGGAAATAACAGGAATGGGGACGACAAATTTTCATACTGATAGTTAGATGATGACTTGCAAAAGAGTGTGTGCATATATATATATATATATATATTCATATACATGAGTACTTGTTTACCTTCATATCTGGATGTCATATGTGTTGTATTAATAAATAGTACTAGTTTTTTACTAAGAAAATCTCCTGAAAATTTGAGTTGGATGAAAATTCATTGAGATAACAATTGTTTCAGGACTTTGAGCTTTTGCGGAAAATTGCCGGATGCCAAGATTACATGTCCCAAGAAAACTTTGAGAAGATGTGGTGTTGGTTATACCCTGTAGCTTTTACATTATCAAGTGACCGGATAAAGGCAACGTGGAATGCTACATCTCCAAAGTGGATAGAAGGATTTATAACGAAGGAAGAAGCCGAACTCTCACTTCAAGGTCCGAGAGGCCTGCAAGAGCCCGGGACATTTATACTTGGGTTTCCTACTTCAAGAAGTTGGCCCCACCCAGACGCCGGCAGCTTGGTTGTGACGTATGTCGGCAGTGATTACGCTCTTCACCACCGGCTGCTTTCCCTCGATAATGGGTGCGCGTTTCTTGCTTTATCAAATTTCATTGTGGTCTTAATTTGAACTTTTACCAAGGATATACTCTTTTTAGGTGATTCTTTATTATTTATATTTAAATCCTTAATCATTTCTTTGCAACACCGTATATGATAGAGTTTGTCCGATCCCAGTATAGACAAAAAAGAACAGCATAAATAGGAACAGTCATACTATGCTTGACTTGAATGTATATGTTCAGCTTTTGTTTTTAGAGGGCTTTTGCAGGGTTCTTAAGCTTCAAAAATTAGTGGATACTTTAGGTACTGTTGGTTTGGTTTACACTATTTAGAAACATTTATCATTATAGTCATCAGACTCGAGTTTATAGATAATTTGTCTCATATCCTTTCTATATAATGGATTGAAAGAGGTTTGTTGTTTAAAGCTCCGGAGCACGGGAAATGAATGTCAAAGTACGACCATTGCAAGATATGCTATTTGAAGAACCCGAGCTCTCTCAGCTAGGAAGGTAGGAAACACCTCCACTTCAATTTCCTTGTGTGTAATTTGGACATGCCATGTTAACCTTTTGTTTTGAACATGTAAAAACGCAGGATAACGAGACGCCATTGACCTTTGTTCGGGTCTAGCATTGCATTACGTGTTTGGTTTGCGGAGACCATTCATATATTTTTCTGTCCTTACCTTGTTGCTAGTTTAGGTTCGTTGGAGTCTCTCTTCTCGTTTATCGTATACTTTATGTTAAAATATATGTAGCATCAGAAGCCAATGCAGGATCATATTGATACTGTAAATCGACATTGTTTTGACGACAAATTCATTCACCATGCATGTTTACGAGAAATCGGTTTTGAAAAAGCCTTTTCCTCGCAAACTTGATCACGTGTAATCGGGAGTCCGACTCCATTCGAAACTCGTGTATGGATTCGGATGACAAAATAGAGGGAAACCACTAACAAATAATATATATATATATATATGGGAAAATATATAATGCACCGGCGGTATAGAAATATTTTGTTTCCACAAGTGCTCAAATTTTAGGGGTTAGAGATTTAGTTTAGGGGTTTAGAATTTAGAGTTTGTGTTTAGAATTTAGGGTTTAATGTTAGGGTATATGGTTTAGAGGTTAGGGTTTAGGTTTTAGGACTTTTACATGCTAAAAGTATTATTGAGTAAATTATGTCTGATTACAAATATTTAAGAAAAAACTTACAAACATGTAATTCAATTAAAATATTGTTATAATATTTTTATTTTAAGATCTATATATTTTATTAATTTTGTCTTAATTTGAAAGAAAATTTTTTCACAATGGGTTTTTTTCTGTAGAGTTTGTTGTGATACAATAAGTTTTTTTTTATTATTATAATTGTATTGAAACAAAGCAAATAGATAACAATTGAATGAATAAAACTTCGTAACTTTTCACTTATTGTGTTTTTTATGCATGAATTTAATTTTCTTTATACGGTGAAAACAAGCAAACTTATCAAGGCTGTTCGGTGGAGCTGGTAAAACAGAAGTTTGGGTGAAGATGTAACGTTTTGGAATTGGGTGAAGAGGTGCAAACGCGATGAATATGATACGTGTATCATATGTGGATAGAAGAATGTTTAAATTAGAATTAATCAGTATCATAATATTATAAATATTTACAATTCAATTTAAATAGAAACTCTAACAATTCGATTCAATTTTTTTAAATAAAATTTGAGTTATAAAATAAAACTCATTAGCTTGACTAACTCAAAATTTTTTATTCAATTCGACTCCATCAAATGCTTATAATTATAATATTTGTACTAAAAAATGTCTATCATTGATTTTTGTAAAAAAAAAATATGTTTAATAAATTTTATTAATAAAAAAATTTCACTCGTCGAGTTAGTGTGATAGAATTCTAGATTATTTCACTTCATTTATTTCATCCCTTGAAAAAACTGAATGCATACATTTCAAGTAACATAATCTGAATTCCACATCCCCATCTGAGGAACAAATGAAACCCATGTTGTCCCATTTGTTTTAAAGCTCAATCAACTTTCTTAATTTTTCTTCAGGCAACGGTATTGAGCAACCATGTTCATCACATATTCATACACGAACACGAAGATATAACTCTTTAAAAACCTTTCAAATATATTTGTATCTAACACTCGTATCCGTGTTCAAGTAATGTATATAACTCAACACTCAAGGTATCGGACTTAACATTGTGCTGCTACCGCTGTTTAAATCCCTGTTGCTGCTAAACATTGACGATTTCACTAAGTAAACTGCAATCACAATTTACAAGTGTTCTTTTACAGTTGAATCCGCATCCCCATCTTAGGAACAATCCATGGTGCACAATTTGTTTCAGAGCCGAATCAATTTTTCTAACCGAATCCGACACTCAAGATCAACACATCTTCGTATATTTGTATGAATATACGGCCCTCTACCAACTCTTAAAAAATGTTCGTGTTCGATACTCGTATATCCGTATGCAAAGTAACATAAGCTGAAACCGCAAGAAAATAAGCTTAACATCACGTTGCTACTGCTGTTTAATTCTCCGTTGCCGCTAGCCACAAGTGTTGCAAAAACACAATCAACAATCCGAATCCACATCCCTACCTTAGGAACGAATCCATGGTGAACCATTTGTTTCAAAGCAGAATCGACTTTCTTAATTTTTCTTGAAGCGACAGTATACGACATTCATGTTCAACGCATATTCATGTATGGAATGTACGGAACTATAATCTTCTAAAAACCCTTCAAAATTATTTGTATCTGGCACTCAAATTCGTGCTCAAGTAACAAAAGCTGAAACGGCAAGCTAACGGATTTAACATCGTGTTGCTGCTAGCTATTGACGATTTCACCAAGCAAACCACAGTCACAAGTGTTCTTCTTCCCTGCAAAAACGCAATCAACAATCCCAATCCACATCCCCATCTTGGGAACAAAACCATGGCACACCATTTGTTTCAAAGCCCAATCAACTTCCTTCACCATCTTCGCCTTACAAAAGCCATGAAATAACTTCTTGAACGAATCAAAACTCGGATTAACCCTCTCGAAAACCATCCTCTCCATCACCTCTTTCGCTTCGATAAACCTCTCTGCATCAAGCAAACCATACAACACCTCCTGATAAGACCCTGCATTGGGATAACACCCCCTCATTTTCATCGTTTCCAAAAGCTTCACACATTCTTCAAGCCTGCCTTGCTTTCTAAGACCCGAAATCAAAATGTTAAAGCTAACGGCATCGGCCTCGATCCCTTCCATTTCCATCCGCCCCATCAACTCAAAAGCTTCATCGACCTTCCCCTTCTCACACAACCCGTGCATTAACGTCGAAAAAGTCCTAACGTTAGGCTTACACCTTTGTTTAGGAAATTCATCGAGCAGTTGGAATGCAAACTCCAGTTTCCCATTTTCACACAACCCTTTAATGAGAATATTCAAAGTACAAGCTTCGATTTCAATTCCCAACTCGGGAGCTTTCATATAAACCCCATGAACAACATCAAACAATTTATTATTCACCAGTAAGCTCAATACGATATTGAAGGTCTTAACACTAGGCCAAGTCCCGTATTCCGGCATACTAAAAAGGGTCTCGATCGCCCGTCTGATTCGACCTCCGACGTGCCCATATTTTTTAATCACATTCTGGAAGAAACCATCGGATAAACGACAAGCTTTTTCGCGTTTGAGCTTCTCCATGATGTTTTCGATGGAATCAAAATCCTGGGCACATGCGAGTTTGTTGATGACCAGAGTGAAGATCGGTTCGGTTGGTTTATAATCTTTTCGAGCTGAGTATTGGTTTAGAACCGAATTGATGGAGTTTGGTTCTTTGAGATTTTCAAAGATTTTGAGGATTTCGGTCGGGGAGAGCCAGTCTTTGTGGGTCAGTTTGAAAAGTGGAGGGGAAATGGTGGGGATTGGTAGATGGTGGGTGGAAAATGAATGGGGTTTAAAAGGTGGGATTTTGGGGTTTGGAAAAGATGGGAAATTTTGGTGGTGATTGGAAGGTGGGAAAGTGAAAGGGAAAATTCTGGAGGTGGGAAAGGTGAGGGAAAATTCTGGAGGTGGGACATATTTTTATTATTATTTTTAAGAAATGAAGAGGAAAAACTAGAGTTTTACATCAAATGCAATATGTCATTTTTGGAAATTACAAGAAAGGCTGAAGATAAAACTGTAGTCAAAAAGCTTAGAACTTATGGAGGTTTGTTCCAATGGGTTTATTTTGATTTAGCCCATCCCAATCACCTTCAACTATATTCATATTTTCACTTTATTTACAAACTATTTTATTTTAAGGTTGTAAACGAACCAAAGTAGTCGGATACGAATAGTTATTTTACATTGAACTGTTCGATTATCGATTGAAAATTCAAAAATTTTTATAGATATAAATTTTATTATATTTAATAATTTGTTGATTGTTATATTCGAAAACCTAAAAAAAAAATTTTGTTTATTTGTTAAATATACAAGCCTAAATAAATCGGATATCCAAAATGTTCAATTCATTTATGCTCACAAATAAATTGGTTTATAAATTTGCATATTAATTCACTTATAAGTTGAAGTATTATAGTCGAGTAACCGATAGTCGCTACAATTTGAAGTCAATGAGAAGTCAAATTGATTACTAAATTTAAACAAATATATTCACGCTCATTTAAAGCTTACATAGTCGTAGTTCTGAATTTGACATTTTTTCTTTCAATTTTAGTCTTTTTAATGATTTATCTATTCGATATTATTTCAAAAACACAACTTCACAGTGCCCAGTGACCAAAATTACTGAAATTTTGAGGTATGTGTTTAATGTTTTAATGTAAATGAATCTTTGTATTTACAACTAAATATCTTTATCTTTGAAATATACAAATAAATTTTCCAGAATGTTTATAAATGTCAAAATTTTATCCCTGCTTCTTCCTCCCTGCAAGAATTGGTTGGATTTGCAAATGCCTGTTGAAAGCTGGGTTGAAAAGGAATCGAGTTTGGAATTCCGAAATGATCGGAAGCCAAGCCAAGACAGCTATCGGCGAGAAAAGGATTGTTCCCATTCCATAATCGTATGCCTGAGCAAGTACCTCGGTGAAGTGCCAGAATCCAGTGTTTTCAATAATCGGCCTCACAGCTTGAGCAACCTGAAAAATAAGATTCAGAATCAGACATGAATATGAACAAATGTAAGTGTATCCATATCTGTCACTCATCATCCCCGAGTCTTGAGTCCGAGTAACATAGGATAAAAATGCTCAACTAAACATACCAGTATCAAACCCCATCCGGTTGGCAGAAATGCAAGACAGCAGTCGAGTATATCCATTGAAGATAGTTCACAGATGACCGAGAGGGTGATAACGATGGCGAAAACACTTAGGAAGAGGAATGCCTTAAGGAACCTAAGATGATAACGAGCACTGAAGAGTTGCCTTCCAATGTTCACTGCCTGTGTGTCATGTCGAGATCAGGTTATCGATGCAGAAAATTCTAGGCTAATTCGGATTTTGTGAATTAAAGCTCGATATCGAGTGAGAAAACAAAAGTGAAAACTGAAAATTATGATACTCGGATGGATTCTACCTTGACTATCAGGAAAACTGCAAGAATAACAACCCAGGAAAGCACATAAACCAGGAAATTTTTGCTCTGTTGGGAGATGTCAAGATGATAGACCAAGCCATATTGATACAAGAAAAACCGAATTGAGAGCAGAATTTCAAACAATCTACCTCCGTACCCTGAACGGCGAAGGTGAGCTTGTTCATCGTTCCACCAGGATTGCCAACTCTTATCTTGCCGAATCCCGATACCTCCTTGCTCATTGATCCACTTATTCCACCCTTTCCAATCATCAACTATCTTCTCCCAATCAAATCCGGAAGGATTAAACAGAAATGGTGCAAACAACCAAGTTATGGTCATGAACCAAACGGAATAAGTGATTAATACATATGCCATGCTACTCTGGTAGGACCTCCGGAACAAATCATAAAAGATTAACAGGAGCAACAGTTCAAATCCTTTAACAAAGTGGCTTCCTGAATACAATCTGTAGTTCTTGGTGAAGCTGGCATGAAACACAACCACCTTACGGCCAGTAGGTATATACTGAGCTCCTCCATACATAAGTGTTCGACCAAAATGATGGGTTTTTGTTCCAAGGGAAAACGTGAAGAAAACGGCAGCAAGCTGAAGTTGCATCAGAACAAAATCTTTAAGGGCCGTAAGAAATCCCTTCTCAAGTCCAATCTCCATTACCATCGGTAAGCCGGTTAAAAGCCCGAGCTGAATAAATGATTGGGAAGCAAGAGCAGTTTCCAATGATTCAATGTTATGCATTCTAGCCTCAATAAGGAGCGCCTTCTGCAGTCCACTAAGAACAAGGTATAGTTGCCCGTAGAGGAACACATAAATTCCGAGTACAGAAATCTGGTTTTTTACAGATCATAAGATGAGAAAGGAAGAAAATCAGAAAAGCATGTAAATAGAAATTGGATCAGCAATTCATTTAGTGAGAGAATTACCAGGCTACTGAAATAAAATCCAATGGTTGTGAAGTAACAAGACAGCATCCTAAAAAAATCAAATCGACGACCAAGACGGTGTATGTCACAGCTTATAGTTTGTTCACTGTTCCCATTAGCAACTTTGGCTTCAAACTTTGAGATTTGATTAAGGCCTACATCACGACCTTTTCCAACTTCCAGGTACTCATGATATGTGATACATCCCCGCCGCAAGGTTGAGTTAAATCCTTCACAATTTATCAAATACATTTCAGTGTAAAGCAACTACGAGTCTATGACTAAACGGTTAGTATATAATATTGAATTCACAAAACCTACCAGCAAATACATCCTCACTCAAGTTTATTGTTTTTGATGCTTTGCTTATTCCACCTCTTGTGATGTGAAACAGCCTATCGAATACATCTGGATGCCCATAGTGGAAACGCACCCTGTATAAAAGGAAAAATTAATGAAAATTGAATGAATAAAGCAATGATCACATCACTTGATATCAAGTAATTGCAGAATAGAACAATCTGAGCCTTAACCTAACAAGAATTAATGGATTGGTATTAAGGTTAGATTAGAGCAGTCTCCTATTCGTTTATTTAATAAGAATAATTATTCTGGGTAGATACTGCAAAACAAAGATAGGATTGCTAGGAAAATATTAGTCAAATCTTAATTTTTGGATAACTTAGAATGTTAGATGCTAGCTGATTCAAGGAAGACTCGTGCAGTGCATTATAAGTGACACAATATACTGAGATCTTCGTATGATATATGGCATCGGTTACCTGAGAGGGTTCGCAAGAAGCCTTTGACCAATGGTGACAAAGCTGGTTTCCTGATATGACATAAACCATGCTAAAGAAGAAACACTGCAGTTTGAAAGAATGAATTTTCAGTCTTTAAGAATAAAAAACATATACTTCCAGTTTCACATAAATGAATGATGGATTCCAACAAAAAAAATGAAACAATGTTATCTAGAAGACATAAAAACTAAAGCCAGTTTTGTTTAAAACAATATCTAATATCTATAGTCCATTTCCTTCATGATGCCTTAAATTTGTGTTAAAGCATCCACCCTAAAACCGATAGACTCAACTTCGATATAAGACCACTAAAAACCCAGAACTACAGATCTGGAATAATACCACTTTAACACTTCATAAAGTTTGTTTCATAGCTATTATTATCGTCATCCTGTATTTGAGTTATTGCTAGGTTGTTTCTCATTCTTACTTCGCCCTTACAAAATATTTACACATTTACTAATATCGAAAACACAAGTCCACGGAGTTCAAAGGAGTAAACCTTCCAGTGAATATGTGTTCCCTCAGACCAAGTATTGTGGGAGGGCGCCGACCGTGGTTTTGAAGAAACTCTTGCAGAAGATTTCTCATTTTGAGAGCTTCTTCCAAATAATTGTCCTGAAAATTTGAATCAGTATGAGACTAAAATGTATGCAAGGCAGTAAAATATTTATTTTCAGGAGCAATAACCTACTTGGTTCATATCAATGGTTTGGAGAGCATCTCCACGTGTGAATATTATGGCATGGTTTTGATTTTCTGGCTTCCCTTCACCAATGATTGGTGGACCAGGAAGCTTTATTCGATATATTACCTATAAGGAATGCAAAACAGATATGCTTAGAGGTTACAAATATCCATATGATCATTTAATTTAAGAATAGATATAAACTAAATTACTTGGACATAGAAGTGAGTTTCGGTATGAGTATGCATCTAACACGGGAAAACTCAGCTTTTTCTAAGTTTTTTCTTATGTTTGAAGGATTATACCCCCCCCCCATACCTATGCCTGAATACATGTCATACAATATACAGCAATGGGAACAGTTATGCTCTTGCTTGTAAATAAACTGACCTGGCAATATTTTTACTTCTTTGGGAACAAATTAAAGGTCAAGGGCTTATTTATCCTGGGGAAAGTGGTAAACCTTGGGGGCATTTTTCTTAACATCTACTTAATAATGTTTAAACAACTTGGGTGACTTAATACCTGATCAAAAGTACCAAGAGCTTTTGCCAATACAGAAGAATAAACCTTTGGAGGCTCATCTCCTACCATCTTTAGAGGCTTATCTCCTACTATTTATTCTTTCTCTTTGATATATGCAACTCGTAGAGCTGGATACCTGCGGAGAAGAAATTGTATTTTTTTCGTTATTTAGATTTTTAACATTGTTCTTATGTTTTATGCAGTTTTACTATATTCCGGTAAGTTACCTTATCATCAATTCCTTTATGTCTTCCGCACGAGGGTCTCCGGAAGATTTATGTGATCCAAACATTTGACAAGAGACAACAAACGTGAACTTCATGTCTGCTAAGGCATCTAGTTCAGCAGATAACTTGGGATTGTTTCTTTCAACAACATTAACATCCTCAAGAACATCTGGATTAACACAAATAACTAATTAGTTTAACCATTCTCATTAACATATATTTGATGCTGATGAAAATCCTTATTAAACATCAAATCACAGGCAGAGGATCAGTAACCTTTATACTCAGGCCTTTCGAGAAGTGCTTGTAATTTTAAGGATTGTCTATAGTACATAATCCCTCTAACTGCCACATCGAAAAGAACAGAAAGAAATTAGTAATCGTATTTTCAAACAATTGGAGGTTCACTTGCAAGTTATTAATATATTTCACTACAAAATTTTAGGCACCTGTTCTGCTTAGCGTTTGGCCACGGAAAGAAGCCCATCTTCTTATTTCTTCCTCCTTGCCATCATCTATTAGTTCATTGAAGTTTTGATATCCCATACGCTCCAAAAAGTTCTTCCACTCATCTAACAAAAATTAAGGAATGTTATGAATTTGAAGCTGTACACAAATGGTTTTTCAATCTTTGTTACTCGGACTCCGGCATGACTGTCAAATACAGAGATGTGCCGAACATTGGCATGCTTAATTATTTTTTAAAGGCTTTCCATCTATTTGGAGGGTTATATCCCCATACCAATGCAAGTACTTCAATAAGAGAAAAAAGAGAGTTGGGAGTAACATAGTTTTCATTTTTCAGTACGAGTTACTACATACGTAATATTTTATTACCTAGGAAGATTTTTTGCATATAGAAGATGATAGAAACTTGTCCTTTGCTCGATTGTAGCTCCTTAAGCGAAAAATTTACGTCCTCCATGTAATGTGGGGTCATAACACTGTACTAAACATAATACATTGGGTCTGTAGAAAAGAGAGTTTGAATACTCTTCTTTTTATATCGATATACAAGAGAAGAAGTCTAATTATAGACTTTTACAGAGGAGTTTTACACAGAGTAGTTAACCTATTAGGATTGGACTCTTATCCTTTACAATGATAGAGTTAGATTATAACTAAACTACTTAGTTATGATAGAGTTAGATTTCCTATTATACACGTATTAACTCACACTCCCCCTCAAAGTGGCGTGTATATGTTGTGTACACCCAGTTTGGATGAAAACTCATCAAAAGTCGCCCTAGGAAGTGCTTTGGTGAAGATATCAGCAAGTTGATTCTTGGTTGGAATATAATGAAGCTTTATTACTCCATTATTGACCTTCTCATAGATAAAGTGCCTATCTATTTCAATATGTTTAGTCCGGTCGTGCTGCACTGGATTCTTGGCAATGCTCATTGCTGACTATCACTGTAAACCTCAAATTCTAATTTTCCATCCAACTCTAACTCAGTGAGGAGCTTTTTAATCCACATTCCCTCACATATTCCAAGAGTCATAGCTCTGAATTCCGCTTCTGCACTGCTTCTAGATACCACAACCTGCTTTTTACTTCTCCAAGTGACCAGATTTCCCCACACAAACGTACAATAGCCACTCACAGACCTTCTATCTGTTAGTTCTCCTGCCCAGCTTGAGTCTGTGTAGACTTTCACAGTTCTGTCTTGATGTTTTCTGAAAATAAGCCCAGACCCTGGTGTAAACTTCAGGTACCTCAGGATCCTATCGACTGCCTCCATGTGCTCTTCTCGAGGATCACTCATGTGTTGACTCACTATACTCACTGAGTATGCAATGTCAGGTCTGGTGAGTGAGAGGTAGATTAGTTTTCCTACCAACCTTTGGTAGGACTCTTTATTCACTGGATTCCCCATTCCATCTTTACTGAATTTCAAACCTGGTTCCATTGGAGATTCTGCTGGTCTACACCCGAGCATTCCGGTTTCTGTAAGTAGATCTAGAATGTATTTTTTTTGGTTGATAACTAACCCTTCTTTTGATCTTGCAACTTCCATTTCCAAGAAGTACCTAAGGCTTCCTAAGTCCTTAGTTTCGAACTCCTTTGCTAGAACAGTTTTCAGCTTCTCTATTTCTTCTATGTCATCACCAGTAATAATCATATCATCAACATAGACAATTAGGAGAGTTATCTTACCATCCGGTGCAGCTTTTCTAAATAATGTATGGTCTGCTTGACTTTGCTTGAAATCATTCTGAACCATAGCTCTAGCAAACCTGTCAAACCATGCTCTAGGGGATTGCTTCAAGCCGTACAACGATCTATTCAGTTTGCACACTGTCTTTTTTGTGGTCTTCTCTTCTAAACCAGGTGGAACCTGCATGTACACTTCCTCCTCAAGTCTACCATTTAGAAATGTGTTTTTGATGTCCAACTGCTGCAACTTTCAATCCTTGTTAACTGCCACTGAAAGCAATACCTTGATGGTGTTTAACTTTGCTACAAGTGCGAAAGTTTCTTGATAGTCTACTCCATATGATTGAGTAAACCCTTTAGCCACCAACCTCGCCTTGTATCTCTCAACACTCCCATCTGAATGGTACTTGACTATAAAGACCCATTTACACCCCTGACCTTTTTTTTTCCTTTCGCGGATCTGTCAAGCTCGTGTATTGTTCTTTTGTAATGCCTTAATTTCCTCTTCAACTGCTCTCCTCCATTTCGGATTTGTCAAAGGCCTCTTCCCTTTATCTCGAGAATTCTTATTTGTCAATGCTAGCTGTAAAAGCTTTGAATCTAGGCGTTAATTTCCATAGGCAATAAACACATTAATAGGATGAGCAGTACATTTCCTTACCCCTTTTCTAATAGCAATAGGAAACTCATCTAAAGCTTGAGTAGTAGAATCTTGTGGAATAATATTACCTCCTGTCTCCAAAGCAGCAGGACTCAAAGCTAGTTCTTGGCAAGTGTTAGGTGACTAACCGCCTCGGTCAAGTTTCTTTTTCTTCTTGTATAGACACTTTGAGTTGTCTTTACGGTGGTTGTGGAGTCATATAGTTTGGTGATGTATGTGGTACAGTTTTAATCATTGGAGGAGGTGTTGTATAAGGGTTGGTAGTTTTATTTGTGGAGAAGGTGTGTCTCTGAGGATTAAGAGCGATACTCACAATTTCATCAGTAGGCTCGGAAGAAGTATTTTGCGGAGCAGTGGTACTTACATCAAGAATAGGCAAGGAAATAATGGGTTGTGGATCATGCAAGGGCTGAGATTCCTTGTATCTCTCCCCCTGAATTTCAGTTCCTGCAAAGTAAGGTTTATTTTCAAAGAAAGTAACATCAAAAGAGATATCGGTTTTCTTGGTAATGGGGCAGTAACACTTGTAACCCTTCTAACTCGAAGAATACCCTATAAACACACAACATAGAGCCCTAGGATCAAGTTTACTCCTATTATTGCGATGCACATGAACAAAAGATGTGCATCCAAAAACTCGAAGAGGAAGAACAGAGGATAATGGTTTAAAATGTGGAAAATGTTGGAAAAGAGTTTCAGTGGGTACTTTGAATCCTAGTGTCTTGCTTGGCATCCTATTGATTAGGTAGGTGGCAGTAAGAAGAGCTTCCCCCATAGATAATTAGGTGCATTGGCAGAAAATAATAGGGACCTAGTCACCTCTAGTAAATGTCTATTTTTCCTTTCAGCCACTCCATTTTGTTGAGGGGTGTTGACACAAGAAGTAAATGAAAGATGTCTTTTTCTTTGAAAAAATACCCAAGAGATTTGCTAAGATATTCACTCCCATTATCACTCCTCACTATTTTAATTTGTTTCTCAAATTGAGTTTTGACCATGTGATAAAAACTTTTAAAAATTGTCTCAACTTCAGATTTTTCTTTCATCACAAAGGTCCAAGTTGTTCTAGAAAAATCATCAATAAACGACACAAACCATCTAGACCCAGATATGTTTTTTAATTTAGAAGGGCCCCAAATGTCACTGTGTATAATAGAAAATGGTGAAGTAGGTTTATAGTGAGAAGGAACATATGGTTTTCTCGTATGTTTAGCCATTTGACATACTTCACAAGAAAAAGAAGAGTGATTTTTATTAATGAAGAAATTAGGAAACAACTTTGCAAGGTAGTAGAAACTTGGATGTCCTAATCGAAGATGCAAAAGCATAATATCATTCGAAGGGAAACTACTAGAAAAAACTAATGTTCTA